>JAFBJS010025631.1:29163-39717 GCA_016785265.1 Paraplagusia blochii
CATTCCTGATCCTGTCCATCCTTGTCTCTCAGCATCTTTAACTCCTCCACCTCCAGCTCTCTCTCCTGTCTTCTACCTATCCCTAGTGTCTCTAGTCCATCCATCATGGCTGGTCTCACCACTGTTCTGTAAACCTTTCCCTTCTCCTTAGCTGACTCTCTCCTATCACAGATCACTCCTGACTCTTTTCTCCAGTTGTTCCATCCTGACTCCACTCTACTCTTCTCCTCTCTTCCACAGTCTCCACTGCTCTGAACAGTTGATCATGTGATAAATGTACCGTCATGTATCTTTATATTTATACTAAGTTTAATAGTGTCAGAAAACATTCTCTTGGAGAAGAACAGATTGTAATGAGTTTGGTGAAAAATATAAAGTTTTGTTCATGTATAAAGACATAAAAACAGTCAACAGAAATAAATGTCACTTTCAGGTCACACTCCCACAACCACTGTAGGGATCCATAGCTTGAATGTCAGCAAACAATAGTAAAACAGAAATGTTTCAAAGCCAAATTAGAAATAATGTATTTCGTACATGTTTCACTTAAAGCTTGAATATTTTCTCCTGTTTGTATTAAAGGCCTGTGTTTTCTGCCATAACCCGTTAGTAATAACAATGTCCCCATCACTTACACAGTGTGAAGTTCATGAACAAGATCCAGTATGTACACAGTCTGGATGAACTGGCGGAAATCGTCCCAATGGAGCACGTCCATGTCCCGGAGTGTGTAGTGCAGTGAGTATTCCTGACCACTAGATGGCCAAATAGATCTGCAGACATAAACATCGACGTAGGCGTCAACGCCATTGGGAGTTATGGACATATTAATTTTCAGACAATATTAAAGGATGACTATTATAAAAATGTATTTTCTTCGTTTCAGATTTGACGAAGAAAGAATCAAAGCGCGAAAGGAAAGGTAAATATGACCACTCTTTTATTAATTTGTATTATTGTTTTGAAAAGCACAAGATAAGTCTCCATGCTGAAGCTATGGAGACTTAGTTAAATGCTCCCCCTGTGTGTGTCCGAGTAGACTGGAGCAGGAGTCCAGACAGCAGGAGCAGCAGGCTGGTCAAGAGGAGGCAGTTAAGAAGTCTGTGAGGTGCTGCTCTTCGATATTCTTAAGAAAATATATATTATTATAGGCCTAACACATATATTTCCATATCTTTGTCAATCTTTTCTTTAATTCTCTTTAATTCCCTCTGTTCTTTCCAGGCCAAAGTCGATGATCGTGGACCAAGGATTATGAGACGGTCTGGAGTTTTTTCAAAGGTAAGGTTGATAAATACAGCTGCTGCTATTGACCACAAGATGGCACTGTGGCCTTGTACGTCGTCAGATTGTTTTGGTTTTTCAAAGTGTATTTATTCATTTTAATGAAACTGAATTAAAACAAAACAAACTAAAAATAAAATAAAAGAAGACAAAAGATAAAATAAAATAAAAAAAAAACAATAAAACACGTACAGAAACCTTCAAACCCCTTTTTCAAACCGTTGACATGATCTACAGTGAGATAAATAATAATGACATTAGTATGTGTATACATATATTACATACATACATTCTAGATCGTAATAACAATTATTATATAATTGGTTTATTGGTATATATGGTTTATAATTATTATAAACCATATATACACATATATGGGCAGTGGTGGCCGAGTGGTTGTGGAATTGGATTTGGGTCCAAAGCAGGCCTGGGCAATTATTTTGACCCGCAGGACATCGGTGGTACTAAATATGGTTCACGGGCCAGGTCAGGATCAGAACTAAGGTAATGATGAGTATAGTATTGATTAAACGCAAAATGCTTTCAGCCTATTCAAAGCTATCCATTGGGGAAATGCTGGCTTTACGCGGGAAATATAGAAGGATAATGATAATATAAATTAAAAGTATTAATTGGACAAGTTTAGACAGCGGGATTATAATGCCAAACGGGCCGCATCCGGCCCCCGGGCCTTAGTTTGCCCAGGTCTGGTCCAAAGGGTTCAAATCCAGTTGCCAATTTAGAGCTGAGGGGCTCTGACCATAGCACCGTCCTGACTCACTGCTCCAAGTTCTAAACAAGAGCTTAGAATGATGTTTGTCATATTGATGACAGCCATTTTTCTCTTTGCTGCAGGTTGTGACAGTTACGGAGCATGAAATCCCTGATATTTATCCGCGTGAGTTGCAGAAACCCACCAGGAGTCACCATATGCTTTCATGTCATTCAACATCCAGCTGGATCTAGTTTAAAAGTCATCTGAGGTGAAGCGGTTGCTGCTCCATCTCCATTCCCTCAGCTTGGAACTCCATCATTCACCCACCCAGAGAAGCATACAAACACCTGAGGAGACCTGAGGAGGTACAATGAGAAAATACAGCTGCACTGAACGACTGTTTAGTACTAAGGAAAAAACTGTTGTTGACGCGTATGTTCATCTGCTCTTTGCCTTGCTGCTGTAACCTTAGGTCTTTATGTTCAATGTTGCATCATGTTGTAAAGTCACAGCATGATCACTGTATAATATATGTAGAAGTAACTGGAACAGGAGAAAAAGTGATGTATTTTGGCTGCAGCAGATTTTATTTTTGAGTCAAAAATGTTTTCAGTAATTGGAGAAAATCAAATGCACTTTGTGGTAGATGTACTTGTTAGATTGTCTTTTTATATTTTTGTTTAATTGTTGATAAAATACAGATTTAAATTTTTTTTTCGACATGTGTAACATGGATGTGTAAAACAACTGTCCAGATGCTGAGCTTGTTTAGCGACTAAATCAGTCACCTGGTTATATGATGTCCTCAAAAACCTTTATTCTTATTATAATAGCAGGACACAATTGAAATGCAGTTCTATTCATTGGCTTCCATTTGGCGCAACATTAGTTTTGTCATTGCTGACAAGAAGGACATTTGTCTCTATCAAAAAGACACAACAGACAAGACATTCAGTCAGTGTCAGTGCAAACGCTCTTCTTGTAGCTTAAAGTGACTTTGTCTCTACTTTTGTCATTGACTGTTCCATCCTTTGTTTGCATGCATAATGCATATGAATCTGTTCTGCTCTTGTTTTGGGTGACAACAATTAATGAAGCGAGGGTGCACAGCAGTCAAAACCTTTTTTGTGCAGTACAACTTCCTTTTGTTGTCCTGTGCATTTTATACTGTAATTTTGCACCATTGTTACGAAATGCTCCATGATGAGATTGTGATTTATGCTGTAGGTCTTTTCTGTCTACTTGCAGCGTTATAACTTTCAGTTTCTAAGCTAGCTGTTAGTAGAGCATGCATGTGCTTTTGTATAGGACAACATCGACAGCAAATATCTACACAGCAGGTGCAGTTTGTCAATACAAATATTTGGGTTTTTTTTCACTTTTGTCTGAACTGAGTGCCTTTTTGAAGAGGTTGAACTGCAGCATTCATGTTTGGTTTTCATTTAAAATAAATAATGTATTTTTTCTGCTTACTGTCAATGTAAAAGCACAAACTATAGATTTTGTCCATTGGCCTTCCCTGCAGCTGCTGTACAAAGATACGCTTTGATTAAACAAAAAGGGGGAAAGAGGGTATTTTGAGCTTTATTCTTTAACTACAACTTTCTTCCACATAAATAAAAGTGAATAAATGTTTCCTGCCAAACTCTACCAGGCATTGATCTATCTATCTATCTATCTATCTATCTATCTATCTATCTATCTATCTATCTATCTATCTATCTATCTATCTATCTATCTATCTATCTATCTGTCTGTCTTTCTGTCTATCTATCTGTCTTTAATTTAATGTAAATATCAAACTGTGTAAAAAAAACTACATTCACTACCTAATATATTAATATTTATATGTTTGTCATTGCAGCTGTCACTAGCAGGAAACATAAAGGTGAAAGGCAGTGGTGGTGTCAAGCTACTGCCCAGAGCAATCACCTCATAATGTTACATTATGTATCAAGATGGCTGTCCTTTTTTGGATTAGGAAAGTTCTGTGACATCACTGACTTGAGATGGTCACAGGTTAACCATTACGCCCTTCTCCTTTACAAACTAATGCTGACCGAGAAAGCCCCCTGACTGTAGACCCTTGACCCCTGATGGCTCTCACAGGACTCAGATGGCAGAGTCACAGACACATAAATAGCAACATCCGTGTCACAGTGTGAGAGAAGGAGAGAGGGGAGGACAGCTGTGCCAATGGAAGATAATGTGATTAATATGGTGACAGTTACATTGGTCCTTTCCATGTGACCCAAATTGTAAACAGTAACCAGTCCCATTGGTTGGAACAAATGGGATTTAATGTTTAATATACTCTTTTAGTTCGGACTCAAATGAATACATTATAACAGCTTCTTGTAAATGTCAACTTAATTATTGGCATTTATTCTGTAATTCTTGTAACAATTTCGCCTTCAGAAAAAAAACCCAATATGTCTGCTTTCAGAAACATAGCATCATTCTGTTTTCTGATATGTAAACCTTTTGACTATACACTTTGTTTTAAGGCTTTCAAACGTGACAAAACAAACCCCTAGAAGTATTTATCTTCACAGATAATGTGTTTACTTTACTTCATTTATTTTTCAGTAAAACTAGAAAATAAACCTCAGTGTGTGCTTTAACGTGGGCACAGAAAAATACAACGTTAGTATTTCCAGCTTAATATAAAGCACATTTTCTTATAGGTAAATAGTTCGAAATTAAATGTACAATGCTCGCATTAGTTAATACATTCATCCTTGTGTAGATAAACAACGTTGTAAACAAAGTCATTTATTGTTATCAATGTGTACGTGTACACATTCTATAGCTTATGGAAAGCAACTGTACATTTCCACACCGATAATTATTCCACAGTATTCTACACCCACAGTCATCGACACAAGATCCCTGTTCTCTGATTGGCTGACAGCCAAAGCACTTCTGATTGGCTGCCACGGAGGGGGGCACGTATGACTGGAAAGTAGCGCCAGTACATCTCGTGCTCTGCGTGCTTGTGACGTAGTGTGACGTAGCTCAGGCATATATTGCCGCAGCTCGCCGCCTTCCTGAATGAAGTTGGAGCCTAAAGAAGTGTAGAAGCTTCATAAAGCACTCTGATAGGAGTGTAAATATAAACGATTTCCCTGAACACGTTTTCAAAAAAGTTGTCTTCCTTGAGTGAAGGACGCTGTCCATAAGATAAGAATATGAAGTTCATCATAGGCATCGGCGGGTAAGTGTTTTTTACGTTGTTGTGTTTTTCCTTTATTTTAATACTTATAATAGCATGTGCCAAAACGCGTTTAGATATATATGTACAATTATACTATATATTTTATTTAGAAATTGGTTAAATAAGTACACTAGTTGTTTCTTGTCCCTGACTGTTTTTATTTTACTGTCGCCAGTCAAACCAGACACTAGGATTAAAGGGTTGATCATTTGTAGTGTAAGCGTTACTTCTAAAAAAATATATGCAGTGTTTATTTCTGATTTTTTTTAAACGTGTCTTCATCACATGCCCGCCATATACTCTTAGCGTAGTCTGTGGCTCCGGTCCACTGTCACATCCGGTGAAGCCGTGTTGCGTTTGCGTTCCACAAACGAGCGGGACATTTGAAAATTTACCGCCTGTTTCGACGTAAATATGGAGGGATTTCAGATTACCGCTGCTTCCCGTTGCCTTTACTGCTTAAGCCTCATGTCAACACGTTACTTACTACAATAACATCAAGTGACAGGTCTTTATTACTTAAAATAACTGTTTTGATCAATTGTTGTATACGACAACGTGGTTAACATCGGAGCTCTGATACTATGTTCTTACTTACAACACGTTTCATGGTGAAATGTTTGTACGAGTACATTTTTCTGTCATTTGTGTCTCTTTAAAAAAAAGTATGGCACATAATGGGTTGTTTATATATTTTTATTCCCTATGCTTATTTATTTTACAGAGTCACTAATGGTGGAAAAACCACCCTGACTAACAAACTCATCAAGACGTTGCCCAACTGCTGTGTTGTGCATCAAGATGACTTTTTCAAGGTGAGTTTAATTTATTTTATTCTGGTTTTTATCTCACAAGCCTTCTGTCCCCATCTGACCTTAGTGTATGTGAAGGAAGTAGCCATTCTGGACCATGCTTTCCCTGCCCCCACCCTGCTTCTCTGTTAGGCTACAACAGATTTCAACAATCAACGTGGTTTCATAACAAATATTATATCTTGTTGTTTTATTTTATATAGTGTGAATGATTATTGTAAGGATAATCGATGAGCTAAGCATACGATTGAAATTGTTAATATAACTGTTAGTGATGGCAGCTATTTTATCTTACGCTAAGTGCAAAGTCTAATTCCTGTCGATTTCTATTTTATAATCAATCCTGCATGACTCATTTGGGCATGTCTCCTTGTATATTTAGTTACTAACCTTTATGCTTTCACCTTAACTCCTTTCATTTTCATGTGCCTTGTATGTCCTTGACTGTACTCTAGCATGTGAGTGGGATCTTCAAGTATTTAGAGCAGTGAGGATGCAGCAATGTTTTATTGGTGACTGTTATTTCAGAAAACCGATCAGATAGAAGTCGGGGACGACGGCTTTAAACAATGGGATGGTAAGACTTCACTGAAGACTGCCATTGAGGGACTCATTGTCCCTCTCTTCACACAGTTACCTCATTGTAATGTAAAACACACCCAGCAACTTGCTTTCAAATGTGTCACCTAGGTTTGCACTTTACAACACAGATCTCATAAACATGAACACAACAAAAACAACTTTCTCCAGATTTTCTGTTCACTGTTCGTCATTAATTTATATTTTTATTTTTTTCTCTACCATCTTCCTTGCTTTTCACTTTGTATTTTAGTGATCACAGCTTTGGACATGGAAGCCATGACGAACACAGTGAAAGGATGGATGGAAAACCCAGTGAAGTTCGCCCGTTCTCATGGCGTTACTGTGTCGCCTGTTTCTGACGTGGCTGACCCTGATGATCAGACTCACATCCTGATTGTAGAGGGCTTTCTGCTCTACAACTATGGGTATTTGTTTTAATTTTAAAATAATTATTTTCAAGTAGTTCAACTAAACTTTTGAATAGTGTTAGTAGAATAGGAGGGTTTTTTTGTTTGTTTTCCCACAATCTGGAGAAGCTGTGACCGCACATTATTTGCTTTAGATATTTCAGTACCACAGTGTAGTATTTTCACCTGTTATGTACTGTTCCCCTTACTTCCACACACAGACTGCTCCTGCACTTAGTGATAAGAGTTTTTTTTTTTCTTTAGAGGCTCTGGGAGTTGTCGTAGTTAAAACTTAGTGTAGGGTGGTGATTGTTACTGTGTTCTAGGATGGATGTCAGGCTCTCTGCAGACATGTAGATAAGAAGTGGTAGAAACAGTTTCATAACTGCACCTCTGCTTCATCCTTAGGCCCCTGCTGGATGTTTTTGACAAATGTTATTACATCTCAATTCCCTATGAGGAGTGCAAAAGGAGGAGAAGGTACCTTTTTTTTTTAACATGCACACGTTATATAATTTAAAAGAGTTTAATAATCCTAGTGGGCTTAACTTATGTTTTTGTTCTGTTGTTTTCAGTACAAGGCAGTACACAGTTCCTGACCCCCCGGGCCTGTTTGATGGCCATGTGTGGCCAATGTACCTGAAGCACAGGAGAGAAATGGAAAACAGTTGTATCACTATTGGTAAGAAATGGTTTTATGTGACTACTTTATTTGCTGTTATTTTAAATGACACATTCTAATGCAATAAGTCTGACATTTCTGTCCATTTCTTGTCCACACCAGACTACCTGGATGGTTTGAAAACAAAAGAGGAGATCTACAACCAGGTGTATGAAGACATTCAGAACAACCTGCTCAACCGTTTATAGGTAAAGACATAAACATATATACCACATACTGTATATTTGTTTATTTAGTTGTTTTGTGCAGCTTTGACTGATACTGTTTTTCTCTGTTTTACAGCAGGAAGACTCCAATCAACCTTTGTACAGTATTTGTAAATAATGGCGATGATTTTCTTTTTTTTAATGATTTTGGTTATATCCCATTTTTTGTATATATAGCAGAACCATTTTAACTTATCTATGTTCTTTTTATGATCTTAGATTGTTTGTTTTCCTCTTTTTTTGAAGGTGATTGTTTTACTGATTCTATTGTGAACTTGCACTGGACCTTTGAGAAGAACATTCTCCTCCAGAATAAACATTGCTGTATTCCTGATACAGTGACTTAACTAATTTTTTGCCCTTCTTTTATTATCAATATAACAGCTGCAAATATACACATATATGTAGTATAATACATAGTTCGCTCTATGCATTCACACCACATAGAGCAGACCCTCTAATACAGTGTTCCCCAACCTTTGTTGCACCATGGACCGGTTAAGTGTCTCATACTACTTTCACGGACCAGTCGTTTATTTGTGTCAGATAAATACCTCTCAATAAAATGACATTTCCGGTGTTCTGAAATATTTTCCCTACCTATAAAATCTTCCTACCATAATTAACTGTGCATGCATACAACAAGGATTTCTCAAGTGCACACAGGCTTTAACTTTCTCCTACCAGACTGGTATAAAAAGTTAGAATCTTGTATCAATGACTCTGCGTCATTTTGAGTTTATTGTTTTCTCTGAGAAAATATTTTCTAATCAAATATATTTGCATTATTGATGATGGAATCCTATCCATTCTATTGGTCAGTTCTTTTGTTTATGAGTATGGATCAAGTGGAAGTAATAGACAGATGGGGCCAAAAGGAAACATTATTTCTCTGCGGCCCGGCACCAATTTATCCACGGATTAGTTCTGGTCCCCGGCCCAGTAGTTGGGGACCACTGAGCTATTGTACTGTTTGTTGATCTTGGCAGTAAACTACATTGCTACAGCACTTGAACTGAAATTAGAGTGTAAACAACCAGCGCATCTTCCATACACCTTCCAATCTTTTATTTATTGAAGTCCAGTAGGATGTTTACAATTTAATGCTGAAATTATATACTTTGTCTTCAACATGCTGACAGTCTTGTTTGTTTGCGTTTCTGGGGAGCTCATTACTGTAGTTGATAAATATAGTTGTCCCTTCAAGCCTTGTGTCCAAAACCTAATATGTCAAAGACTCTTCACGTGATTATTGTTATTATTGTAGGATTTGGAGCCTTATGATGAGGGCCGCACATGCTGGCATCACGTTTTCCTTCACGTAAAAATAGTCTGTTGTGTTTTCTTATTACCACTGGGGGAATTACTTATCGCACATCCCCTTTAACATGCCACAGCTAAAGAAGGAAGCGGTCAGGTAGACGTGTGTACTGTATGTTAGGGGTCAGAAATTTCCAAAGTGAATTCAAGAGCAGTGACGTGTAATTGAAGCTACAGAGCAGTGTTTATACAGCACCTCAAAGTCAATGTGGGATTGGAAGGTGTTTACACAGTTGTTGGACCTAATCAGCCAGGAGGAGTTCACTGTGCAGATGTAAAGTGGGTCATTATCTGATCCAGAAGTTAGAAGTTAGATGCTTTACTTAAGGATTCTGTCAATTTGTTTGGTTAGAGTTTTCGATTTCTATAACATAAACACTGTTTGACCAAAAGTGGAATGGTTACAATTTCCACAGTGTCTTGTCAGCTGTATATACAGGTCTTGAGGAAGTATAGTGACAGGCTGTGATGCTCTAACAGAAGAACGTTGAAGCCACCACACAGTTCTGGACTTAGGGTGCCAAAAATGACACCTTTGTCAGGAAATGTTTAACAGGTAGAATAACCAACAAAGGTTTACATTAAACGAGAGTTGTCAACATCTCTGCAGGCCTGCATGGAACTGTGGTTCATTGCTTCAACCTGCCTTTGGGGGTAGAGGGGAAACCCCTTAAGAAAACAAACCCTGTCTAGACACTTCCCTGGACAAATTTGACCTCATTACCCATGGCCAGGGTGAACTGTGCTGCTGAAGCACCAATGCTAATGTTTGCTCATGGGCTTCTTCCTTACGATAGAGCATACACCCCAGAATGATTCATTTTTATTTTGGATTGGCTGTTTTTAGAGGTTGTCACAGCAAATGAACCTTTTCCATTTCACCCTGTTCTTCTACATCTTCTACTCTGACTCCAACTACCTCCATGTCCTCCCTCACTGCGTCCAACAATCTCCTCTTTGGCCTTTTTTTATCTTCTACCTGCTTGTTCTATCTCTTGTATTCCTCTACCAATATAAATATATAGATATACAGTATATATATATATATATATATATACCCTTCAGGAAATTCAGTTTTTGTTTTTTAATGTATGTATATATGTATATATAACAATATATACACAATTACATACAATATATTTACTATATTGTTAGCTTACACTAAATTATCATGAGAATATAGTATTTATGTACATTATGTTACACAAAAGTACAAAAAAGTAATTAAAACAATCTCAGAACTATTATGGAAGTCATAAGAGGAACCCATTGCGTTGGACATTGTTCCAAACCAGTGGGTAATAAGAGAGACTAATCAGCCTTAGTGCA
>JAFBJS010025667.1:0-11893 GCA_016785265.1 Paraplagusia blochii
ACGTATTCAACTTCATTTTTACTGGCGCTTGGACCTTCCTCCCAGCTTTCTTTAACCCTTATATTATGTTACGGGTCAATTTGACCCATATCGGTTTTTGTGTTGACCAAAGTATGGGTTATCCTTCATTTTTCTTCTTGAAATTTTGTGACTTTTCCTCATTTAAGGTCATGAACTGGTGTGTAACATCTGGACACTTAGATGTGTAGTGGAGCGTCTGTGCAGAGTTTGTATACAAATATGATGTTGCGGGTCATTTTGACCCGGACCCTTTTATGTGGGTAAATGGCTGTACAGATCAAAAATAAACTGCTTCTTTGATATAATTTGTTTTGACTAATTGTAATTGAAATGCCAGAGACCCAGGTGTGTGTCAAGGAAGCATTTTTTTCCCTGGTCCTTGTCACTTTTCTATGGCACTCATTCGAGAAGCACACCAAAAATGAGCTCCAGAAAATTTACAGCTGAAGAAGCTTTATCACAGATTTTGAACTGGGATAGTGATGTCCTTTCAGACAGTGCATGCCCAACAAGCCTGACAAGTATGGCATCAAAATGTGGGTAGCTTGTGATGCAAAATCCAGCTATGCATGGAATATTGAAGTCTATACTGGAAAGCTACCTGGTGGAGCATCTGAAAAGAACCAAGGGATGCGTGTGGTGCTGGAGATGAGTGAAGGGTTGCAAGGCCATAATATTACATGTGACAACTTCTTTACATCGTACCACCTTGGAGAAGAACTGCAGAAGAGAAAGCTGACTATGTTGGGAACTATCAGAAGGAATGAGCCAGAACTTCCCAGTGAAATTCTGAAAATGCAGGGCAGACATGTGCATTCCTCAATGTTTGTTTTCACTGAGAAAGCAGCAGTTGTTTCATACTGCCCAAAGAGAAACAAGAATGTTCCTGTTATGAGCACAATGTACACAGATGCATCTTTGAGGATGCCAGGTCTGCCCCGACCAAGAGGACAATAAAATAAGTACCTCTTGTGTGAAATGCAAGAAATACATCTGCAGAAAGCATACAATTACATTCTGTCCATCATGTGGAGAGCTTTGAAAATGTTGAACAGGTAAATGTAAGAAAATGGGGCAGAAAGTGGGGCAGGTTGAATGAAAAACAGTACATGGAGAGGGTAAAACTTAGTTAGTTCAAAATAGTTTTTAAACATAGTGTTGAAATAAAAATGTATTGTTATACATATTAAGTGTTAATATAATCTATAAAAGTGTTGATATAATCTTAAATAAAGTTATTATTGGTTTAATCTGTTTTTATACTGTTTTTAGTGGATTTATACAGTACGGGTCAAAATGACCCGCAACATAAACAACGTAATTTTTTTTCAACATAATACAAGGGTTAAAGAGAGGCGTTGAAGAGCTGAAGTATCACAGCTGTTGAACCTAATCTGTACTTTGGTCCACAAAGTGTTTTTCCATTAGTGTATTATTGTTCTGTGACCAGACCAAATTCCAGTAAGGACAGTTTGCACTTTCCACCCACATGTTGGTTCGCGAGGCTGGTGTGATGCAGTGTGATTTAGGTGGTGATCGCAGAGACTGCTGCTGCTGCCGGGACCCCGTAATGGATGAGTAAACGGAGATGGATGGATTGATGGATGTGAACATCAATCCATGTATGGACATTCAGTAGCACTTGGATGCATATTTGCATGCATGTACAACTAAATGTCGTTTTAAGGCCAGCACTGGTAAAATTAAAAGTCTACTGATATTAAATACCTGAAATTTTACTTTTTATTTATTTGTGTTATTAGATCAGAGTAGTAGATGTTGTTAAGAATCTTCCCGACAACCTTTAATGGATTGGGGAAATTGTTTTACATACATACCTCCAAAGTGGAAAGTTACAAGGAGTCTTTAGACTGAGAAGGTCTGTCAAACATAATTTCACAGTTGGGAAAAAAAAAAAATACTGGGACAAAGGAACAGCAATTACACATTTTTCATTCTCTACATTTGATATAATGTCACCCACTCAAAGGCATTTGTTTCTTTTTTCTGCAACCTTTCTAAATAATCGTGACCTCTGCATTTATCCCATCACCAAAGTGAACAGTGGGTAGCTTTAAGCACCCAGGGGAGCGCAGTGTATGGTGCCCCTCAGTGGTACCCTATGTGGATTCAAACCTGCGACCCTTGGAAGCAAGTACAGTTCCTTAACCGCTTGGCCACCATTGCCACAAGTAAACCTTGTGGAATGTTTCAGGCAGTAACCTTGTCCCTCAACCCTGGTCGCCACCAGCTCACAGAGTCACTGCTGCCCTAAATGTAACGTGACAAAGGTTCTGTCGGGACTAATTTCTTCTTTGTTTGAAACTCCTCCTCCCAGTGACAAATGGGACCCAAAGGGGGGGAAAAAATCCTTGAAGACGACAAAATCATTGCATTTTATATGGATTCAAAGCGGCTGCACACATGGGACGTATGGCAGGAGAGGAGACGTTGTGTTCCAGTATCAATTTTCCTTTCATTGTTAGAAAACGGCGATCATAGGAGCAAGACAAAGCCCAACTCTAACAGAACCCTGTCGCAGGATTTGTTTGTATTGTTTTTTCCAAACACTGGGGCTTTATGGCCCAATAGAAATAAATAAAAAGGCAGCGGTGCATGTGCTCCTATTTACACATTGTCTTTTCTTGTACTTCAAACATACATAAATGCACGTGTGCGCACACACTCACACTTGCACGTACACACCTCTGTGAGCTGGTGATAAGTGCTAAGCAGTGTATGCTCCAACAACTGTCAGACAGCCAGGGCAGAGAGAGCCAGGAGTAGGAGAACGGGGAGGGTGAAGGAGCAACCTCTGAGTGGCACCATGAGTGGGTACAAGGAGAATTAGACAGGTGCCACGGGGAGGGATGGCAGGATGAGGGAAAAAGGTAGATGTTGGTTCAAGAAAAAGTGAAGAAAAGCTGGCAGGACAGATAATGACAGTATTGTAGAAAAGAAAAAAAAAAGCTGAGATGGAAAAGACGTCAAGATTTCTACAAATGACAAGATGAGGCTGCATGGTAGGCTGCCGAGAGAATGAGAGAGACAGAGACGGTGAACTGGAAGGACAAAGGCAGAACAGGAGGGAGCAGGAGGATGGGGACGGAGCTAAAGAAAAGAATATGAAAAAAAAGAGGGGGAAGGGAAAATATAGCAGCCAAAGTGTGAAAAGCCAAAGAGAAGAAAACAAACCAGAGAAGTGAACAGTAACGTGATGCGTAGGCACCTCGGTGCAGGCACCACACTGACTGTCTCTCTCCGAGGACAGGACAGGACAGGCAGTGTGGTAAGAACCATGTAAGACACAGGTGAGCAGAGCTGTTGCCTGGTCTTAATTTGACTTAATTTGCCATAACACTTCACTTCATCTCACATTACGTTAAGGGAGGAGAGTAGGAGTGAGAAAGAAAGAAGGATGTGACAAGTAAAAGCGAGAGGGAGTGAGAATCAGATGGTGTGGCACTAAAAAGGAAGCTGTGTGAGAGACGGAATTAACCGTTGACGTCCCGTAGAGAGTGGTACACTAGCACCACCGTGTGGTATCAAAACCCAGAGGGCTACATACTCAACTGTGACGGAGGTCAGCAACAGAGTGGTGATAGAAATAAATAGAAAGACATATACAAACACTCAAACACAGTTAATCTGAAAAATGTCATTCAATATAGGCGACAGTAGTGGTTAAGGGAGCAGACTTGGATCTGAGGGTTCGAATCCAAAAGCTGCCACAGAGGTGTTCTGATCCTGCCGCTGATTCACAAAATTTCCAGTGGACAGTATGGTGCAGTGTGAATTGGGTGGCAGTTATGGAGACTGACCCACCTAGCAAGGAAAAAGAGGATGAATGTGGATAGCTATAATGAAAAAAAATTACCAAAACATACATTCTGCTCTATATGGGCCACTCCTGTGGACTGCATTCAATTTTGTCCACTTCAACTGCTGACCTGCTTTCTCCGTTCTCGCTTTTCTGTCACAGCTCCAGAAAACATTTATTTGTGGGTGAGTCGTCTTTACTCTGAAGAAGTATGAATTAAAAAAAGTTTAATCACAATTACAATTGCCTATTGTAAAGGTCCATATTTGAAAAGCAATTTTATACCGAATATGATATGAGAAAATCCAGGGATTTAACCATTTAATTGCACAATTTAGTGGCCAAAGAACTGTTCTGAGATGTCCAGCTCACAGTTCACATCTGGTTTCCTTCTTTCTGCCCTTTCAGCTTTCATTTAATGACTGCAAAACAGATATGACATTAAACAGACTGCTAACATTGCTGGTCGTCTGCATTACATTAATGGCAGAGACGTAAGCTCAATTAGTAACTCTGTAAGTGTGGATTTAAAAAAAAAAAAAACATGGTGTAGTGGATCGGTTAAACAACAGGCACACAGAGTTAATAGATGCTTATAATTATTGCTGAACACGTCATGTGAGGTGCAGTGTTGTGCCGGGATAAAAGTTAGTGTTACCATCTTCACCGCAGCTGATACATTATAATTAGGTTAAATGCTTGTTTGCCAACAAATAGCGACAATCAATATGACTCAGTTTTAAGTGTTGTTACTGGTTGTCCTGTGTCCTTTTTAAATGGCAGCTTGTGCTTCATTTTTTTCTGTTACGGAGGTTTGTTTCACAGTTAACTCAAGTTGGCAAGCGACGCAGTAATATTATTTTAGGAGCAGTGTTCGTTTTTTAAGACATTTTGATCTGCCGTGACTCTTCCCCCTCTTTGTATTTTTCTTTTACAGGTGTTTGCGCAATTTTTTTGAGCAGGGGTATAAATATTTGTGTGGAACATTGACCCAGTAGAGAACAGAAAACAACTGCAGATGTCTCAGCTAAAAAGTGAGTACAGATGGACAGAAGAAACTAGCCTTGAGACTCAGACATCATTAAATGGGAATAAACACTGTAGCACAAAAGGGTAAAAACCAGAAGACTTGGATGATGCCAGATCAAAATGTCTGTCCTCATTTCTCTAACATTGCTCTGCCAGTTATACCAGAACAAAAAAAACAAAACACAATACCAAACAAATGTACCTTCAGATGATTTGTACCCCTGTATTTAAGCAAATTGCATTATGGTTACCCCAAACAATAACCATTTTTTCACAGCACACAATTTAAGTAAGTAGGGTTGTCAGGAAACTTTTCTGTAAAAGGACTGTCAAAGATAGCTGTTAGTTCATACCCAAGCTTCCTAACACACAAAAGGCTAAGAGTCAAAACTCAAGTCAATTGATTTAATTGCAGAAGCGGGTACAGTGCAATGATTACATACAGAACTGGACCAAAGAACAGTGTGAAATGTGTGAACCTTTGGTGCACACATTTTTATACAGTCTTGTTGCATACATACACACGTGACAGTTACGCCTACAGAGTTTTTGGGTTTTTCCACTGTTCAATAGTTGTTCCTTTTTTTATAATATCGAAACGAGACAGGACCATGTCTGTCACCCCACACATACACTTCTGACCTTTCAGCAGACAGCAAAACATCCTGTTAAGAAATTAGTGACCATGTGTTCATCTTTCAGTTCTTTCTTCTATAAAGGTTACAAAGCAGGGCAAAGCACAAATTTAATATGAAAATAACATAGTAAGCAAATATAATAGAATTTTCCTAACAAGGGTCATAAAGATTTTTGGATTTTCCTACAGGTGTCCAAACACCAATGGCCCCAGACTCAAAACATGAAAAAAAAAAAAGTTTGAACAAAAGAAAAGGTCATACTGAACCATACTCTGACTCTTCCTGTTGGGGGTGGACCCAAAATAAGTTGTGTGGGGACAGTGCAATGCACATAGCACCTCAGTGGCCTGAGATGAGGCCTTGCAGACCCAAATCTGACCAGTTCAACCACCACTGTCACCCTATGGGTTTTACTGGTTGGTCAAAAATAAGTTGTGAGCACTGTCACCAATAGCTGTTTGTATGTTTAAAAATAAAAAGTGAGACTGGCCGTAATTGAGGCATCAATCCAAACTTCTTTTTTTTTTCCATAGATCATTGCGTGACTGAATCCCTTTTAATGGATTCATCATTTTACGTGTTTGTCTCATTTATATATTTAATCACACTATGCATTTGCCACTGCATTCTTAGGTTTCAGCTATGCACTGACGCTGTATATAATTTATTTTTTTTCCAATGTTAATATTTTTAGACAAATAAAGGAAAGACATAATAATTACTAACCCTTGCCATTCACATATTTGTTAATTAGAATGTTAATTGCTAACAGGATTTGAATTACCCGTAATGAAGTCAACTGGATTAGTCAGTGTTTTCTCTGGACAGCTTTATATGATCCATCTATTCAGCTGCTCCAGGTTCGTAATGAACATTGATGCTTTAGTCTACATGACTTACTTCCACTTTTCCACCTATCAATACTGCAGAAAATGGCCACATATCATTGTAATGTAGCTATCAGTTGTTGTGGTTTGCTGACAATCTACAACTTGTTTTTTTTTGCAGCATCATTTTGCCAATTATCAGGGAATATATATATTTATTTTGTGAAAGTGTCCCCCTGTAAAGGCTACGGACACATACGCACAAATGCACAAACTTATTTCCTATTCCTTCTCCCCCCCGGGGTCTATAGAGAAAGGATAAATCCATGGAAACAACTCAATCACATTACCCTATGTAAATACCCCAGTAAGTCTCGCCTCTCTTTACCACTGTGTGAGCTCCCATCCCAATGGCTCCGGTGGCACAGAAATGCGCATGGGGCAAATTAACATTTGCTCTCACAGTCTGCAAATGGCAGGTCAGGCCTGCATTGGAAATGAAACAGTGGTCCGTGCATGAGAGAATGGGAAAATATTTGAGCACAGAATGATTAATAATTCCTCAGCCGTAGCAGTAACATTTGCTTTTAGGGCCGGTGAATTGACAGCAAGAACTTTTAAACAGAGAGTGACACTAAAACAAAGAGCTGGAAATGTATCTCTTCACAATAACCAGCATTTAACTGTTGGAAAGAATACGACACCATAATTTCAATGAAAAAAAAAAAAAAAAATACTCCATGTAATGCTTCATTATGCAAACACGGCTTTATGCCCGTAGTACTCTAAGCCTTTGGATGCTTGTAATTGTTTGACATTTTCTGCTCTGAGCTGTAAAAGTGCTGAGGCACTGATTTATTACATTCCCGGCACAAATATAATAGTTTTCCAAAGGGGAAAATTCAATAATTATAATAACAGAAGCAGTCATTTTTATTAGAACGGAAATACACAGATAGATACCAGGCTATTTAATAGGAAGGGACAGGAGGGGTTGGAGAAACGCAATGAAGAAGAGAAATCACGGGTGAAATAAAGTTTTCTAATGCTCAATATTTGAGGGTCAGAAAGTCTCTGTGGGCTCTGGTCACAGATCAAGAGTTTGTGGATGCTGGCAACGCAGTGCGAGATAAACTTAGGATTTTGAGGTGTAGCAGGTAATAGCGCGCAATCTGAAATGAAAGCCAGCGGAGACGAGTATCTAAGTAAGAAGGTCGCATACTTCAAGGTCACTTCATTATTGTTGTCTTCAGTTATTGAGATGATTCAGTTCTCATGTAAATGAGTGGTGACAGATTGTGTGGGAGTTGAGTTGAAACATCTGATTATCTTCAGCAAATCAGTGCTAATTCAGTGACTGCTGTGATCTCACCTATAGCACGTAGGAGCAGATGGCGTAGAAGGAGCGGTGCATGAGTGAGGACTTCAAATAAGCCCAGGTTCACAGTCACTCTCTGTTTAATGTGGAGAATTGGAATTAAAAGCCGACAGTACTGACTGAGATAAAGGGCTTGGAAGAATGAACAAATGAAAGCTATCAAGTGAAGGAGGCCTCTGTGGTTTGCTGATCAATTCTTTGCTCAAGTTATAAGTCCTTCAGTGTTTAGAAAGTTGGAGATACTTCATTCATGGATTTGATGACCAGGCAGAACCAGAAGTACTTTGAAAAAAAAAAAAACACAAGTTCCTGATCAGGGGCCAGTTTCTAGAAATTGTGAAAGGCAGTGATGGAGGTTGGAGATTTGAAAACACAATTCATTATCAAGTCATTTTGTTTGGTCAAAAGGAAGGCCTGATGAACAGAATGGGCTAAAGGGGAGGCATCCTTGGCCCCGGCCTCCAGGAGCGGCCTTAGTGACTAATGAGTTGAAGTAGTCTACTACTACTAATTCAACTCTTCTTTGAACACCCGTAATATCAACCTGCCTTCTCTCTAAAAGGTAGATATGTTGGTTGTTTAACATCTTATAACATTTCTATCACCAGTAAAACAGAGGGTAGGAAGATATTATGGGTAGGAAAAAACATCATGCATGGCCATACATTTTTGCTACTTGTAGGCAGATATTATGGTAGGAAAATACTTCAGAACAATGTCACCCATAGTTAAGGTTGACACACAGTCAACATACAGAAAAAAAATGGTTTAAGAAGGGACTTGCACCTGTCCTGTCCAGGACACAATGTAAAGGGCCACTATCTGGAAATCAGCCCCAGGCCTCATATAGTGTCAATCTGTCCCTTGTCAGGACTAGACACATAGGACATTTGTAAGAACTAAGGTAAATGATATTTGTTTTGCTAAATTAAAATACCAAGTGGGACAATCTGGCCCCAGGACTGTAGTTTAATTATATCTGCATACATATACAGTACATATATTAATATATGTACAACTGGCCCAATCAAGTGCAAGCCATATTGCTTATATGGAAATGAGTTTAACATCTCTCACCTCTTTAAAACTGTTACAAACCAATGCAGGAATAGTGAAGAATTCCCTTGAAGCATGAAGAAAGAATTCTCAGTTGGATGTCAGTCAGTGGCAATCGTGAAAGTTCATTTGAGAAAGGGGGTTAACTCAAACGGTTTGAGTTCACAAAAAAAAAATACGACAGCGCAACAGCCAACGCACACATGGAGCACAGATGGAGACTGGAGAAGCCGAGGGAGGAACCCAATTTAAATAAGAGAGCAGGCATCACAGGTTGCCAGTATACACGGGGGGCAAGAGGGTATGTTGATATGGCATCACCGCAGGAGGTGAAGAGCCCGCACGGCATCATAGTGTGAAATGCAAAACGCTTCATGCTGCCCGTAAGGCAGTAGAGAGGTGGTGACAATCCCACAGAGTCTCGAGGAAACGGTTCAGCCTGGGTAATTATACATTCTACACAAACTTCTCTGTATGGAGCAAGAGTCTCTGGATAATAGGACAATACAGTTTCTTGGTTTTGAGGATAGGTAGTGAACAGTTTGGTAGAAAATGAGACTTTTCCAAGATGGAACGATATGGAGCACCCTTCAACACAGAAGGCTACAAAGACAGGTTTAAGGGTAATCTGTGTATATGTCGTAGCAGGATGAATACATTTCCCCAGTACCAGGAAGGGTTGCACACACATCTGAAGTTTCCGAACAGCATCTTGCCGGCACTTCTCTATCCATTTATGTTGTGATTACTCAGAGGACTAAATGGGCCAGAGTTACTGTTAATGCTGGGTTATATGGGTTGCCGTCTCCTGCTGAAAACTCCACAGGCACCACAAGAGGGGAACCTCTCCCATTTGCTTCTCAAGATGTTTCACTTAAGGCAAAGCTTGGTGCAGATGGCTTTTCTCTCTTGTGATTCAATCCTGCTGCGGAAAAAAGAAAAAAAAAAAAAAAAGCTGTACTTTTGTGGCGTCCAATGAAAATAGACTGATATTCACAGGAAAGTCAAGACATTCAGATGTTCATTTCAACAATGAGTGTGCTCTTTTCAGAGAAAATCAGTAAAAGGAGACACGGTCCGGATATGATGAGGTGAACTTTTTCCCACCGACATTCAATCGAAAACTTTCATTTTTTTTTCCTATTAAATCTAGTCATTCAGATTCAGCTGTGTAGGTCGTGCTGATTCCTAAACAGGGTCGTCAAACATACCGATCCACGCCAAAACCGTTCCGCATTTCAAACTGACACTGACCATTTTATCTATTTTGGGTTGCCTCCACGACTACCACCCAAATCACTATTCAGCAGCTAATAGATTAGAACCTGAAGCCTTGTGGACTCAGGTCCGCTTCCTTAACTGCTAAGCCACCACTGCTGCCATGCTATGGAAATTATTCTGTGAAATAATAATCTTTAGAATTCATTAAATAAGTCACACATAAGAAAAAAAAATATCTTAATGTATCTTTGTAGTTCATCACATTAATTATACCATTTCTAATTATTTAAAGTTGATTATACTGTATAATGATAGTAATTAGGTTACACGTGTCCCTGAACTAAAAAGAATTTGTTTACCAATGGTTTATTGTAAGAGTTAAAGAGTATTTACAAAACTAGAAAATAGAATTCCAAGTGTTTACTTGTAGTATCTATTAGGTTTTTAAGCACAGGTAAAATCTTGTTGGTTGTACAAAATCTTCACCTCAACAGACATGGCATGAAAAGAAATCAGAAGTGATACATATTTATGATCTAAATTCCCGTCAAGGAATCCAGGATTTGACATATCTGAGAGGTTCTGTCATGACACAGAGCCTATTTGTTTGCCTCCTTGAGAGACATCTATATTACAAATAAAGCTGGATTTTTTTTTTCAAATCTGTCAAAAGTAGTGTCTGGTATGAGCTCCATCTTCACCAAGGTCCCTGACAGACGGAGGTTTATTAAACCCACACTGAGTCAACATTAAGCTTGTGTAGGAACACGTATAAAAAGAGAATAATTTCACAAAGGAAAGTGTTGCGTTAATCGATCTGACATGTAATCAACGAAGACACGCCACTGCATCCAAACAACTATTTTTATGCACATGCAGTCGACACATGATGGTTTGCGCACACCCTGTGGGAAATAGTTTTTGTTTCACTAAACACTTGAAGCTTGAATCATCTCAGCACACAGCAGGCACATGTGGAGGTTTCTAAATCTGCTCCAGGTACCCAAATTCTTTTATGTCACTCCTTTTTTATGCAATGCCCCCTATTGGGCATGCACACTTGTTAACATAACATTAACATAAAAAATAAATAAATAAATAAGAAGGAAAAAAAAGTGTTCTTCCTTTAAATCACAGGTGTCAATTACGCTATGGGCCTAATTTGTTCCCTAGGCCAGAGTTTATATTCTGCATACGACATAAAATCAAACGTGGAACTATGACTGGCTCACCTGTAGGTAGACCTTACAAACACTCAGAATTTGTTATAATAATAATGCACGATTTTTTGTTGTAGCATCCACAATTTGTTCTGTAAAGAAAGATTTTCATTGAAAATGATCTGAACATACCAACAAAGAGACCAAATAAGGAACAATAATAAATGTGGGAATTTTTTCTACTACACATTTTCACGTGTTGATACTAATACTCTTTGGCTGTTCAATATGTAAAAAAAACAAACAAAAAAAAAAAAAAAAACAATTCCATATCTGGAGAGAAGGGAAAACATGCATGTTTGTAGTTGATTTATTTCAATATATATTGAGGTTGGCCGGTGAGTTTTTGCCAGTTTTCAGATCTGACCCGCTGTATATTTGAGTTCTACATTGCTACTTTAAATTGTGAGGCTACATTGGAGTGAGTTTTTTTACGCGAAAAATCTTATATTTGGGTTGAAATTTTTTTTGTTTATTCATATACTACAAAATATTAAAGTAATTATTCATTATAAATTCAGAAACACAATGTGATCTCATTGAAAATATACAGCCTGAAATATATTTTTCAAAAATATTTTTCAAAACTACGTGTAAAACTCACAACTTGCAGCTACTTTTTGCCCTGAATACTTTGCAAGAATAATTGCACTGTTGTTTAGAGGGTGAACCAAGAGAGGGGA
>JAFBJS010025835.1:9636-99381 GCA_016785265.1 Paraplagusia blochii
TTAAATAAAAGATTTATAAGATATACTACAATATAATGTTGGTGAATGAAAATGAAAAAAAGCTGATAAAAAAAAGAATTCATGAAAAAAGAATGTCTAAGATTACCAGTATTATTATTATTAATAATATAATTTTAACATGGAATCTCAAGACAAAAATGTTAAAATCACTTTTGTAGACTTTGCTTGTCACCTCATGGCTTGAAAACCTAGTAGACATCTTTTGTAGACCCCAGGAAAAAGATGAAAGATGTTATCTGTGTAGATTCTCAGTCATCCAGGTCATCCAATCTTAAAAAAAAAAAAAAAGTTAATTCGAGGGCAACTGGACATAGTAGGTTTCTTGTAGATGTTTCTTGTAGAGGCTTATTCAGGTCTAACTGACTACAGCCGAGTTTTGGTATTTAACCTCAAAGAGGCTGCATACCTGTGAAAAGGGGGTTGTTGGAGAAAACAAAGGCTAAAAGAGGGAGGTGGGGTTACAGGGGTGATGGATCATACCCTGTTCCAGGTGAGCTAAATGCACACTCACAGGTCTAGGGATGTGACTGAGGGGTGTGGGGTTGTATTGGTATTGGTTGAGTCACACATGGTTTTGTTGTTTTTTTTCTTTGTAATGAGACCGCGGTCTGATGGTCAGAGATGGGGGAGAATTTTCTGGGAAGAGAGCTCAGAACAACACTTAAGGCAGATGAAAGGTAAATTAGATAAGTCCTCCTTTGTTAAGAGAAGGTTTCTCCAGATTGACGTAGATGGCTTCCTTCACTCCTCTCTCAAACCATCTGTTTTCTCAGACGTTATATGAAGCTGTGACTGCTTATGTTTAGCATAACGCCACACTGGACAATTAGACTTATCTATGGATTTTTGTCGCAGCCCATCATGTAATTGCTGGTATACCAAATAGTTGACTTCCTGTTGGGTTTTGAGGCGAGAGACACATTACTCAAATTAAGCTATTACACAAGCCTGCCTATGCATCATTCCACACATGTGGCAAAATTCTACTACAACATTACACACAAAAAAGTTGTGAGAGAAATTTAATTGCAGTATAAAAGTACAAGAGTAAAATAAATAAAAAAAAAGAGTTCCAACCAAAGATGTTTGGTACAGTGTTAATGTGATGCAGTACATTGTCTTACAATAGTGCAATATAATCATAGGTACAGTAGTTGAAACCATTTCAAACTCCCTCAGCTAGAGTAGAGGTGACATGTTGAGTCCTGGGGTAAAATATTGGGAAGGTGACAGTCTCAGCTGATAGAAGGACTCTGCTGGGGAGTGATGGCTGAGGACAGTGCTCTTCCCATGTGACTATAGTGCGTTACAAGAGAATATTTCACAGTTTAGAATAAACATTTACACATCTGTTGCCATTCCTCTCCTCCCATCGATTAATGTTTTTCATCAGAGCTGCTGTGCACAATACATGGAGTTAAGGGCCGGGACATGAACAGCCACGAAGAGATGATTATACTGCAGGGGGGGAGTGGTATCAGGAACCGACAACATTACCAAGAGCCATACATACTATTTCCTAAGAATGTAAAGGAAGCAAGAACAATTTTTATCACAAAAAGAAAAAGGTTTTGTGGATGAACTGACAAGCATTCACATTATTTGTACACAAAGAAAGAAGTTATGTTTATAATTGATTACAGATAGCAGTAGTTACAGTCACCATGCAGAAAAAATGAAGTTTATGATCACTTTAAGTCTTAATAGATTTGTTCTACCTACAGATAGTATCAAAAGCTTCCAATGGTATAACCAGAAACAGTTTATCGACAATGTTATTGTATACATAAAAATACCTTTATTGAAGTAATAAATTGGTGTTTTTAATACATAGTTTAAGAAAAAAGTGTGTTTAACAATGGATAAAAATGAGTTTGGTCAGTGAGAAACAACCAAATCCTAGCACTTTTGTTTGTTTTGGTGGATAGAACTACATTAACAAACACAATGCGACCAATAGCAGAAAGGATCTTTTTTTGCTAAAAATTGTTTCCAGTACAAAATGCTTCAAGGTTCAAAAACGTTTCTTTAAAAAAATTCTAGTAACAGGAGAAGGATGGAAAAAGGTGACAACTCTGGGGGTGGGGGGTGTCAGATATTTGGTCCGTTCATAACCTAAGAAAGCTCCCTAGAATTGTTTAAGACAACCAACAGTGACAAAAAAAATAAAGGCCATAACACAAAACAGACACAGACGGAGCGACAAATCATTTAAACTCAGTGTTTGGCAGCTTCAGTCCTGTAAAAACTGATGCATAAAAAAAACAGTGGAGGACAGGACGGTTCTCTTTGGTTGGTGGAGACCGATGGTCGTGTCTGAGATGTGTTTACAGAGCAGATAATCCTTTAGTGTAAACAGCTAAGAGGCCTGCTCATGCAGAGGTGTGAGTGAGGAGTTGATGGGAGAGTGTGGGTGAGCACGCATGTTTCTTATATATTCAAGGGGTGAGGCTTGGGGGGTGGCAGTGACATTAAATGTGGTGTGGGAATAGTGGTGATACCTATTGCTTGTTACGTTGTTTTCCAGTTTCTTGACTCATCAGCAGTCGACCCGCCGCAGACTGGACCTACTGTAGGAGTTCCTGGAGGACAAAAAGGTGACACAATAAGGGTTTTTATATTTTAAAGAATCAATGAGTGTTTTTAGATTTACTTTTGCAATTTTTTTTAACCTTTACTACATCCAAGTCCAATTGTTTTAGTTTGGAAGCTGCTATTAAAATGACCAGGCCAAAGTGAGCTACCAACAGTAAAAATGAAACATAAAATGTATTAAATACAATAATATAAACATACTTGGTGTGTACAAAATATATTTGGCTATTCTTTAAAATGTATGTGGCTGTTTAGCACAATTTGATTCAATTATTGGAAAATCTATTAAATGGTCTCTTTTTAACAGAATTATATTTATATTATTTATATGTTTTTACTAATAAATGTTGCTAGGCAACAAATGTAAATTTGAATCCTGATTAATCACATGACTTCTGACAGAAAATTTAATAATCCAATTAATAAATAGTGTATTGTGTAGTTTAGATTTAAGTGACTAAGCTTACAAACAAAAGTGACACTTAAAACATCAGCATTTTTGTAAAGTGGCAGTTAAAAAATATACTCTAAAGCTCAAGCTTAACTATGTAATTGAACTATGAAATCGAACTAAATACCAATTATTACCACTGCACACTCATGTCATCCTGTTTCCTCATTGGAATCATAAAACTAAAACATTTCTGAAGAAAGCAAAAACATGCTAACGGTACCAAATACTGAAGAGCAGCACAAGCAAAGTTGACAGCTGGGATTTACAATGTAGAAGACTAGTCTGTATAGCCCATGTTTACTCTGGATTTCACCAGTGTTTGCACGGGTGATGCCCGTGTTAGCCCTCTGTATCAGCTGCACTCTGAAGCTGAGGAGAAGGGAGTTGGGGATCCCAAGGCCATCACTGATGCTGGTGCCAAGAGGTAAAGCAGATCTTTCCTCACATACATACTTCAAAATTCATCTTATATCAAATTATATTCATCTTATATATTACTATATATATATATATATATATTTTGGGATGCTATTCCATCCCAAAACCTCTCTTTGATCACAAACCAATAATCTACCAGAAATTGCTTTGTGATTCAGTTGGACCCTGATCTACTCTACCTACACTGTTCTCTATCTACGGGCAGTTGGTAGACCTAGTGGTTAAGGAAGTGGACTGGGTCCGCAAAGCCCCTGGTTCGAATCCACCGCCAACTTACAACTGAGGTCCACTCATGATCCACTCACACCTCCCCAGGTGCTCAAAGCTGCCCACTGTTCACTTTGGTGATGGGTTAAATACACATGTCACAATGTTTGCTTTCCCTCTATATGTGGAATAAATGAAGTATACTTTTAGTCATTTTGCTCCATACCTTGTTATTAGCTCTCATAACAGCAACCTTGACACTGGACACTTTTTGTGGTTAATCAAAATTCCTGGCTAATTTTTATTTTAGGTTGTTTACATACACATATAAATCAAAACTTAATCTGGTACAATATGAATCAATTACAGTATATGGACAATACTAAATGCCATACAATCCTTGTACTTTAATTATTTACAGTAAACTGCCCACAATCTCTTTTGTTAACCTCTGGCAAACACTGACCCACTTGGGTGCTGCTGATATGAATGTCAGAAATGGTCAATTCAACCAACTCATACAGCATTTTCTCCTAACTGTTTTGTAATTACAATTCATTTATTATGTAATAACTTCCAACATTGACTGTGGAGAAATCCAAGCTAATTGAACCCTTGAAAAACATAAGCAATTATAAGGATTTCAACTCCCAACTCAAAACCTCTGGAATCCTTCTAAAGTTTTGGCTTCATGTTTCTCTTTTGTTGGCTTGATGGTGTGGAGGAGCATGATGTCATGTTGTGTGTCTGAGTGTGCAGGTGTGTCCGTCTGCGAGTGCAAGTGTATACTGACTCAGATTACCGTTGTATTTGTGTAGTCTGAGCTGACACGCATCTGTAGAGCTGTGGGATCTTGCGGTTGATGAGGGGGCCCAGAGCTTCTTTCAGTTTATTGTAGTTCCTCTCCAGCTCTCGGTGGTATTCCTTCTGATCTGGACCAATCAGGGCTTTATTCTTCCGTAGGGCGTCTTCACACCTGGAGAAGAAGATAGAGATAGTGTTTTTTTTTATAGTGACATTGCTACTTGTGCTGCGGGGCAAATAAGTGTGTCATCACCTCTTAGTGAAGTCCTTAAAGCACAGACGCAGTTTGTTGTGATGTCGAAACAGTTTAGGGTCGCTGGGAATGTCAGAGAGAAAGACCTGCGCCACCTCAAGGGGCCCCTGTGAAGGAGACGGCCTTGTTACAAATCTGCTGAGGAATGTGCGTTGCTACTAAAGACACTGACCCAGACTTCTGACCCCACTCTAATAGTTGTTATATTAAAGTAGGTAGAATGAGAGATCTTTTCGTCTTGAACTTAGTGTATACTGTATATTAAAAAACTGAAACCTGGTTGACAGTGGTGCCAACACAGCCCTGCAACACCATCTGGAGCATCTTGGAGTCAGCAGGGTCTTGGTTTGTAGCCAGAAAAAGCTCGTGTGTTTTTTTCTGCATGTCCTCGATGGCCACCTCCATAGGGACAAGAATGATCTAATGGATGAAGAAAAAAAAAAAAAAAGAGAAAACACTTGTAAGATTTGACCTATGAAACCCTTACTCATTCTTTACACATGTGAGGCAGGAGGAGTTAAATGGAGATTTCTCCATTGAAGGGTGACTGTTTTTGAAGTGAGTAAAGCCTATAATTATGCCATATGCACCGGATTTCTAACAGATTTCCGTATTTTTCTTTATGTATTTCATATAACCGTATGCATAATACATTAAAATACAAATTAAAACCTCAGTTTTAAGTTTAGATTATTATACTCTACAACACACTGCCCAATATACTGTATACGTATATATCTTCAATGGAGAGCTGGTAGATCCTGAGCAATGACATAACAAAAATAATAGTTGAAGTGCTGAAGAGCTGAAGTGAGAATACGGTAATATAGATATCGAGTCAGACAGTACAACATATGTTATATGTTAATGTAGAGTAAGATATCCAGTTTATATAGGTAAATATGTTCCATCTAGTTTTCTAGTTTTAAATCTAGGTCGATCACTTCAGCCTGGTCATTTGAAAAGTAGTTCACAGGACAAAAAAAGTGTGGGCACCCCTTATCTACAATCAAAGTCATTAGTCTCCTGAAAAGCTCCAGGAACAATATTTTAGTTCTAACCGGTTCAGGACAATTACCCTTATGGTAGAACCCAAAACGAACTGATTGGCAAAAAATTCTGGATCAAAGCCCTGGCAACCATAGACTTTTTAGGAGACGAATGACTTTGAATGGAGGCTACACAGGATTTTTTAAGAGCCACTAAAACTCATATAAGTTTTGAATATGCATTTCTGTTACTAATTTTTATTTTTCTGATTTTTGTTGTGCATCTTTGGACTGGTTCAAAGCCCTATTTAAAATACTACCATTTTGCTTAAAAAAATCTTTTTCAAGCACTGAAAAATAACAGGTGAAAAATAAAATACTTCTTACCTCCTCCTTGTGGATGACATTGATTCGTGTTTTGATGTAAGGAAAGGCGTGAGATGTGGTCAGGATGGTTTTGCGTTTGTACTGCTCATGCAGGTCGCCGTGGGCTCGGCCGTCCAGTGTGAAGGGAGTGCAGTACATGAAGGTGCGTAGGTTGTAGTTCTTGTCAAAATAGGTAATTCTTTCCTTCATCTCGTACGTGTCAAAGTAAGGCTCCACGTAGGTGATCTGAAGGTAGGCCTTTAAAAATGTGGGGTTGTTATATGGTTATAAAAGAACGTTCGAAAATATTTGTTGATTTCTTATTTATAAAATAATACACATTGTACTCATAGTATTTCAATACAAAACTCAAAATATGCTCACCTTGTTAGGATCCAGTTTATTCTTGTCCACAGTATTGGAGTCCTTAATGATCGTCACCACTTCATCTCCAAACCTCTCTGAGTAGAACTCCTAAGAATTAAACAGATGGATCTTCAGACCTAGTGTTTGTCATTAACCTCTAAGTGAAAAATGATCAGTACTAAGTCTATGTGGACACGCATGCCTCCAGTCTGTGTGAAATCTCAGCCAGCTTGGTGATGGACGGCTCCTTGTAAACAAACTCTTGTTCATCCAGGTCTCCAAAACGAGTGCCGTAGAACCCAACCCGGAAGTAGGTTCCAAACATTCTCTATAGAAACACTAAGAAATAAAAATAAAAAACAGGAGTTAGAGATCCTGTAGATTAGGCCAAAATTACAAAAACACAAATAAAAGTAAAAAGCAATGGCCGAGTATTTGCTGATACTAGTATTTGGACTTAAATTTTGGATACTGGATCGGGCTATAGTTCAATACTATCGATGAAGATTCTCATGGTTTAAGTTTCCTGGACATTGACCTAAGTTGCCAAACAAAAACTCTGTAATGTTGGCTATAGTTGTTTTTATGTCAATGTTTGATCCAGAAATTTTGACTAATATCATGGTCAATACTGTAAATGTGTATCATATTGGGTCATCCTTTCAATAATATGAATTTTATAAAACGAGAATTTCATTAAAAATATACATTTGTGACATAAAACCAAAACTGTTAGTAATGCTTAATCTAGGATCAACAGGGAAGGCTGTCTTGCACCAAAGTAAAATACTTATCTTTAGAGCTAAAACATTTTTGGCTCCTACTGTTTTCACTGAATGTTTTCCCTTGACTCTAAAGCTCTTTACTGAAATGAGATTATCCGTCTTTTAAAGGTTTTGGTTGATCTACTTAGTCTGTTATCCTACACTGTGTGGGCCAACAGGTGTAAAGTGAGAACAGAAGTGATATACTAGCACAGTGGTCCCCAACCTGTCTGTGGATGAATTGGTGCCTCAGTGAAGACAACAACAATAAACTCAAAATGACGCAGATAGATCTAAACTTTTGCATTGATGAGTCATTGATACAAGATATTAATCTTGTATACTGGTCTGGTAGCAGAAAATTATAGGTTGTGTGCAATTGAGAAATCCTTATAGTGTGCATGCACAGTTAATTAGGGGAGGAAGATTTTATAGGTAGGAAAATATTTCAGAACACTGGAAATTAAATTTTATTAAGGGATATTTATCTGCCACAACCAAATGATCGGTCCGTGAAAAAAGTACAAGATATTTAACCAGTCCGTGGCACAAAAAGGTTGGGGGACACTGTTCTAGCCCTATGTGGTTGTTTTCAAAGTCAAACAAATAGAATAAATAGAAATAGTTCATATATTGCCTTGTTTTTTTGTTGTTCACTTTCATTGTGGGCAGTGGAATTGATTTCAAAAGTTAAGAGGTTAATAGGTTACTAGGCCTGAAATGTGCAAATACAGAGCTACTATTGGTTTTCCTAAGGATTAATAAAGTTCTTTATTTCTTTCTCTCAATATATCTCTCTGGTATGTAGCAAATGTCAAAGGAGTTTTTCATCACTCACCAATAATATGTCATCCACGCAGTGTTGATGGGGATACAAAGTAATGGAAAGACACAAAGTACTGTTAATGTCAAAACAATAAAAATAGGTACAAAGGTTGAAAATGTGATTAAAAAAATTGTGTTACCTCCCAGCCTGAACTCTGAAAAAAACAAGCAAAGAAAACAATAAGAAAATCTGAATAAATCCACTAAAATTCCAATCCACTGAAAACTGCTCTCATTTTTAACATCCTGCTGTTGACTCACTTGGTTGCAGACTTTGTTGAAGGCGTCCTGCAGCTTTCCATGAACTGTGGCCAACTTTTTGAAGTCTCTGTTGGCCTCATGGATAGGAACCAGAATCTTGTAGACTTCATTGATGGCTTCATACATGGCAGCCTGGGGTTAAAGGAACAAAGAGAGGCCATTTGCACTTGCACTGTTGGATTATGGAGCCCTGCGCCTTCAGTCGTGTCCACGCTGGAAACTCGTGCTTCCATAATACGTAGCCTGTCACTGTGTGGTTGGAGAATTTGACTTGTACCATGTTAAACGAAGCAGCTGCTTGCTCCAAGAGGCCCACCAAGCCAGACTCGCTAAAGTACTTCCCAGCACAAATTCCCTCCTCCTCTGGGGACAGCACGTCATCTGATACTGCAGACTCCTCCAGGACGTTGGATGAAATATTCTGAGAGGAAAAAAAAAATTTTCTTGGGAAAACCTGACTCATTCTGCAACACTGTGGCTTTACTTTCTCAGGGGTAGTCATATGAAGCTGAAAAGGCATGTGACAAAACTGAACAGTGAAGGCCATCGAACAGCTAAGAGCAATGAATTCAATACTTGACTTTAATACAGTTATATTCACATTAACTATTGAATATATTTTAGTAACAGATATAGTTTTATAAAGAAACTTTCTTACATAGACTGAAAATAGAAAATTTTAACTTTTCTTTCCTGACATCTGGTCAGGTCCAATGTTTCTAGATAAAGACACTGTTCATAAGGCTGTTGGCTCAGAGGTGGCCCTTAAGCAAAAGTATAATTTTCTTTTCTCTGAGAAACCTCAGAAGTCATTGGTTTACAGTTCAGGGCAGGCCTCAAATGACCAGGGTTTTGCAATGTGACCCTCAAATAAGACTAAGCCAGTCTACTAAAACTCCAGAGCTCTTCTTGGGAATAATGAACTCTGTTTCAGGTAACTGTTAATCATAATTTTGTTGTAACATTCAAGTAAAAAAATATCATGAGATATTTAATTTTAATAAAAAATACTTTCGTTTTTTGAGCTGAAATTTGTAAATAAAAAAAGCTTCTTGTGAATTTCTTGTTTTTTGAGAAGAAAATTTCATTGAAAAATTAAAAAAATCTATTCCTCAGTAGTCATCACCAAGTTTGGTGTTAAAATGACTAACTAACAAATTGTTATGACTAACAAAACTGTGTTGCTAAATGTCATTTTTAGTTAATCAGTACTTAACTTTATGACTTGATAAAACCACAGGAAAGTTCAGTCAAAATAACAACAAATACCTTTTGTCATTATTATCGCAAAGACGTATTTACTAAACAAACTAACCTGAAAAGTGACACAACCGATTGGCAGGTAACGACAGTCCTCCAGCATGTTAAGGTATTCTGCCACCAGGGCAGCGCTGTGGACGAGACAGTGTGCGGCCTCTGCATGGTTTCCTCTTTCTGAATGTTTTCCAGCCATGTTTTGGAGCCATGTAAGGCGTAGATCTGGCGAGTTCTGGTAGCCTTTAGCAATCCTCAAATGAAAAAATTAAACAAATTTTAATCTTTAAAAATTTTTTTTTAAGAAAGTCATTTTTTTAATCCCAGTCAGTTGGATTGTGGTACCTGTACATTAGATCAATAAGCATCTCTGGGTCTTGCTGGTGTTCCTTCATCTTCACAGTATCAGTAAGAATCATATGCAGATTGAACACCAGATCCTGGACCTGCAGTTCCAAAAAGGCAGTGCATTAGTCAGGCCTAAAAAGTGACATCATATCTGGCTAATGCAGGGAACAGACAGTGGCTGTGGCCACAGCATACCTGCTCTGGAAAAGGAGTCTCACGCAGCTCCAAGTCGTCCTCCGCATATGTTAGAATCGTCTTGAGTGAATGACGAAGATGCTCCTCATTAAAGTTCTGGGACGTTCCAACCAGCGAGGACAGAGACATGGTGACCTGCATCTTAACCCGTGCAAAGTTCTGCAAAAACAAGAAGACAGGAAAAGGTTCTTATGATTGAATCAATATGATATTGTTCATTGAGCAAGGAGTTCAGAAAAGATAGTCGAGGGTAAACTTAAATATTTCCACTGATTAATCATTATCAGATTAGTTTTCAACTCAAATCACATTAAAATTTATGATCTGTATTAAAGCTAACAACAATAATGCATACGGCATTGTCTTCAATATCACAATTATTTTGTATAAAATTATGATATTGTAGTTTTCTAATTTTAATTTAGCTTAATTTAGTTATAGCTGTGTTATTGATCACAAAAATAAGCCTTTTCTTTGCTCAATTTTGTGTAGCTACCTTTTAGAAACTTTTTACCAAATGCAGAGTAGGGATTGGAGTTGGCATAGTTGATAAATAGCTTTCTTACAACTACTTATCTTTTATTACTCAACATATTTGGTCATTTTTACATTTGTAGCTAACTGTTTATAATTCTGCTAAACATTGTTCTGTACTATTTCAGAAGTACAGAAAGTACTACAGTAATAGCTATTTTCTCTTAACTCTTTACTTAAGTTTTGTCAATTGTAATATTTTATGCTTATATTAATTTATGTTTTTGTACTAGTTCTGAAATTACTCCAAGAACTTCAAATTCAATGCATAATTGCAATTACATACATTTCTATGTAAAATCTATTTCATTCTTTTACAATAGAAATGTAAATATAATGGTGTTGTACTGAAAACTTTTATGTACAATAATGATATGGTGACAAAAGTTGCGCCCCGAATGTGAACAATACAAGACCTTGTTAGAACTTACGTTTCCTATCTCAAAGTTCTGCCTCATGAGCAGGTAGAGAGAAGCAGAAGCGTGACTTCTAACAGAGCTGATGCTGCTGCTGCAGTGACGAAGGAGACGTAAACAAAGGTCTGCGCAAAGCTCAGTGTCTTCTTCAAAGAGCATCTCTGGGAACTACAAAAAAAAGATTATTATATGAGGATTAAACAGTACTTTCACTGACTTGTGTCTTTTTTTAAATAAAAAAACTCAAAAAAGAGCTGCATGCCTTAAACACCAGAGCCCTCTGTGTAGTGAAGCAGTGTTGCAGAAAGAGGGCACTCTGGTTGCCTGCCATGCTGTGGAGGAGCACCCTCAGCACTCCGCCTAAAACACTCTCTTTCAGCTCCGACGCCACCACAGTCTGAAAGTTAAAATACATGTTGCAGAGTAGTTTTCTTCACAAGATGTGTGTCAGCAGCTGGTGTGGGCTGGTGAGTCCGTACCTTCACTATGATCTCCAGTGTGTCCAGAACGATGAGAGACCCCTCCGTGGCCAAGTTTCCATCCACCACAGACTCCTGCTCCACTTCAGCTTTGGTCCTGGAACAAAGTGTGAATAATAATAAAAAAATTCAAATAAAGCTAGGAAGATGAAAACATGAAAAAAAAGATTGTACATTCTGGGATGCAGATTTTGAATCCGTTGTCAACTATTGGATACTTTAATAAAGGGGGTGCTGTGGACCCTGAAAATCTGGAATTTGTTTGGCGCTTTTTTACCCCATGTCCAATACGTAGTTACTCGTTGTAGATACTTACAAATTAACTGTGGAACCTGAATATCTGAGCAATTGGCCATTTCTGACAGCCTTATCACACTCTACTTAGCTTTCATGTAAATGGTACAGTACAGTATACATGGCCTGTCTGATACCTTCTTTGGAACTATGTGGATACAGATAGATGTTGATTCAATTTTTACCAGAAAAAGTTTGGTATACTACGATTATTTTAAAGTAACATAAAAAAATACCTACAATAAACCTTTTTCATATCAAACTGGATTTTGAAAAGAGCTTTTTGGGTTGTAATTCTGTCAACTTCATAAAGCAGGTCATGTGAGTTAAGGTACTTTCCCCCCTGTTATCAAGGTTAACTTCCTTTCATTTTCCTAAAACACCAACAGTTTATTGTGCTTTTATACTGCTTTTACTGAAATTGATGCTGTTTAATGTCTCATTGCACTCAGATGTGAAAGCATAGTATAAATAAGCAATTGGAGTCAAAAAAGAAATTATGGAATCAGTTTAGAGACCAAAATGTATTCAAAACTGTTGACTCATCAAAGTAGCCACTTTTGGTAGATATAACAGCTGAACACACACAAGGCATTCTTTCTACAATAGAAATCAAATATTCTTCAAAAGTCCCCATAAATGTGTGGCACTTGTGGGTTGCTTTGCTTTTACTCTTCTATCCATTTCATTCCAAACCAGCTCAACGGGGTTTAAGTCTGGAGACTATGCTGGTCACTCCATGTTTTCAAGTTTACCAGCTTGTTTTTTTTTCCGCATGATAGTTCTGGCATAGCCTGGACTTATGTTTATGGTCGTTATATTGCTGTAAGATGAACCCCTGACCAACTAGACGCATACCAGAGGGTATTGCATGGCACTGCAGGATGCTGTGGTAGCCGTTTTGGTTCAGGGTGCCTCTCATTCTGAACAAGTCACCAACCGTGGATCCAGCAAAACAACCCCAGACCATCACACTTCCTCCTCCATGTTTGACAGTTGAACCCACACACTGTGGAAGCATCATTTTACCTACTCTATGCCGTACAAACATTCTGGGTAGTGTATATGAACATAATTGGAGATTGTTTGCTGTAACATTGCTTTACAAAAGTGTCTTTAATCCCTCCGATAATCAAAAGTGTTAAATCCGGGTGGAACCACTTACAGGTTACAGTTGTACAATGGTAACAAGCATGTTCTACATTATATTCTTGTTTGGTTAAATTTAGTTTTTACTGAGGTGGAAATTTCTTTTAATTTTTTTCTCTTGCAGCCCAACTTTCAACATTAAAAGCCTGTTTTACTTTACATTTCATTAAACTAACATGATTGACCTACTTGTCCACTCTGTCTGTGTTTTGTCTCCAGTGAGTGACGTTCTTTCTCCACCTAACGTTCTCCTGACTGCCATATGGACTCCTCTCTGGAAGAATGAACACATTCAGTTATGTACATTAAAAAGACTAATCCAAAACAAAGGCAGTTACTAATGCCTGAAAGCACAAGTCGCACACACACACACACAAACCTCGACAGCGTCGGACCATCTCCTGACGAGCTCCGATGGTTCCCAGTATGGCCTCTTCCAGTCGGGCCTTCATATCCTGAGACTTCTTAAACGTAAGGCTGTTAATCCTCTCAAGAGTCTTCTTTCCCTTTTAATATCCAAATATTTCAGATTAGACAAAACACTTTCATAGAACTAAGGAGGTAAAGTTTCAGGTATGTTCTGCTTTCACACTGCTGAGTTTATGTATTGTGGCCCTAACTGGGCTGAATTCTAATAAATAAAGGGAGATTGGCTGTCCTACCTTGTATTCAAAGCAGGAGACACTGAGATGCAGCAGATCCAACAGGCGATTAATTTGCAGCACGGACAAATCAGAGACCCAGCGCTCCAGGAGAGCTGCATCTGCATTCTTCAGCACCCACAGAAAACAGACCAGCAGGGTCCTGCTGCACTCCGCAGACAGGGAGCTGGACTGACGCCCGGCCTGATGAGGACAAACATAAAAAATCTGTGTCATTTTGTACATCTGGTATTCGCTGTGGTGGATGACTTTAATCAAATAAATAACATAACAGACTCATAGCAAATTTCTGAAAATTTTAAGATATGAAGGCTCCTCAGCCAAAGCCAATGTCTCATTATTTCATAGTATATCACTTAGCACTACTGCCTTCAAAACAGACAGGGCAGGATCCTGGGTTCAATTCCCAGAAGAATTGCAAGTTTGGCACCTGTCAAAGGGCAGCCTGTTTAATGCATTTACAGCCCAAGTCTAGCCTTAGTGTAATTACATTTGGCAATAAATATTTCGTTTGGTCCATGAAGTTTTACCAGTTTTTCATTTTGGCCCACTGGGAGTTTTATGTTAGGAAGTTTACAATAAGCTAAAAGGCAATGACAATGCAAAAAAGAAAACAAGAATGTGTTAGCAATTCAATTAGAAATAAATTAATAAATGAAAAATACTAGGTGGTGCATGTGTATGAAAGTAATTCATTTAAGTATGAATAACTGGAAACAATAACAGACATGAACAGTGTTTATAAAACATTTGTAGACAAAGTAAAATTTAAAAACAAATTTGTTTGCGTATTCAATTTTTTTTTCTAATAACTCAAATAATATACAACATTATATTAAGTTATATATGGCACAATGTATTGGATTGGATAGAATGAGAAGAAATTGGATAAAATTTGTAAAAGTACTGTCCCATTGAACCCAATGAGTGATTTTGAAGAATTAAAGAATTAAAAGAAAGCTAATTGCTTAACATGGAAGCAGCAGCAACAGCATCAACCCACACAGTTAAGCTGCAACCTGCCAGTCTACCCAGACCACTCATCACTTACCACTGTGGGCAGAGAAAATGTGTTAGTTTTGGCATGAGGCAAAGGGGAGCCAGCAATCGCCATGGCAACAGACTGACTGATGGTGCTGCTTCCGTCTGGGTCACTGTTGTCAACGTGGGCTGAGGCATGCCGGACCCGAAAAGAAGAGGACTCTGTACAGAGTGAAAGAAAGGCACTCTCAGGAGCAATAACCAGAGGAATGAACCAATGTCATTCGCCGAGACGGATTTCATTAGTGCATGAGTGTTTTGCTGACCAGAGAAGTCATGAAGCTGATGTAAGGACTCCATAACGATGGGCAGGAGGGGCAGGTACAGCTGAGCCACATAGGCTTTGACCTGTGGGTCGCTGTAACGAGGGTCTGCGTCATGGCTGCACAGCAGTGAGTGCAAAGAACTTATAGCCTTTTTATGGAGGAAGGAAACTCTGTGGAGAGAGCAAAAGTAAAGTAAAAAAAAAAGTGAACTCTAAAAAGTAAAACTGTGCAACCTGAACAGTGCGATTCATACTGTTTTTATGATACCCGCCATCTTTATTTGTAGACAGTATAACTTACAGGTATTGTGTTAACTATTCTTCTCTGATACCTTTAGCTCAGCCAAGAACAACTGAATAAAATGCACAATGCTTTTCAATGAGACACCGTCATTGATAGTGTTGTTGTATTTCTCCAATTACTCAATTGTTACAGTTATAATGAGATCATCCTTGGAGAGTAAACCACAGTGGGAGAAAGAGTCTAGTTGGAAAAATATAGTTCACCTCGTCTTACACTTGCAATGATATTAAAATGAATGACAATTGTAAGTTAATTTTCTACTAACAATAACTATTTTAAATATATAAAAATAGGTTCTTTGTGTTACAAGGTACCCTTGAAATGGCTCTGTAGTACAATGATGTCTTAGTCTAGCATTTTTTTAAGCTTATCACCAAACACTGTATATTAATAAAGACAACCAACCCTTCCCCTTCAGGATCGAGGATAAGGCTGAGCTCACTGAGCAGCAAACCAGCAAGGAAGTGCTGCTGACGGAAGGGGACAGACAGCTCAAACATGGAGGCCACACCCTGGTCATGCACTGTACTGGAAAATGCTGAGCTCTACAAAGACAGGGGAAGATAAATATACGAAAAGACATGAAACTTTGGTTTTTAACATGGCAATTCATGAAAAGCAGAAGGGTAAATTAACATGGCGCAAAACTACAAAATTACCTGGGAGGTGGTAGAGGAAGTTGAGGGTGACGGAGAAGCTGGAGGACTTAGTGTTGAACATGGCAGGTTGAGGACGACATAGTGCTCGTGGCTGCAGACAATTCGCATGAAGTCTATCCTCAGTGCATTCAAGGAGCTCGGGTTCTGTGCCGTGTGGAGTTTGTTGGAAATCTGTACGTCACAGGTTTGGGAAATATATTTCAGTGTTTATGCACATCAGCCTTTACACTAAACCTAGCTTGTATGTTCATATTTCCATACATGCAAGATTTTTTTTTAGTTATTGGTGTAGGTGACATTTCAGTTTACCTTTGGGGAAAAAAATCAATTTCGCCATATTCATCATCTACACCACATTTTGCATCCATACTTGGGAATTTAGAGTTGAGTATTGTATATAGAAGACAACAAGGAGCAGAACAGTCACCTGTTTGTAGTAGGAACGGATGAGGTTGAACACAAACCCCCGGTCCATCAGAGACAATAGCTCGTTCAGGAAAAAGGCCAGACTGTTGTTTAACCTCTCCACAAGCTCCACATCCTGAGAAAAAGGAAGTGAAAGTTCACATGTGTAATGCAGAAAAAGGGTCCACAAAACAAAACAAAACAAACAAAAAACACTACCTTGTGGTATCTGGTGGCAATGTCTGCACCAATGGCACAAACTAGGGCTGCAATATCATCCACAAATCGGTCTGGGAAACGCTGACGTCTGGGAATGTCTAATTTGGAGGTCAGGAATAAGTGGTGTGCCATGCTCTTTGTCTGCGGATTAAAGTGAAACAGAAAATTGTGTTGTGAGATATAGAGGTCATTATTCATCTTCTTTTTTGTTTTTTGTTCTTCAGATTTTAAAATGTCTGTGTGTTACAATTTATCGTAAAATACTAACCATGAGCTGAAAGAAAAACCAGGACTGTTGCAGCGCTGCCTCCCTCACTGCGCTGGTGCTGACCACCCACTGTAAGGCCAGCTCCTCATGTAAAAGCTATAGACGGGACCCAAGCCAATATAAACACATATTAAGATATGATAAGCAGAGAAGAAACCGCATTTCCACTTTTTAAAAGTGCAATATAAACAAAACCTGCTGTTTGTCAGTTTTGGTAAGACCTGAATTAATCGTCAAAAAAGTTAGAATATAATTTTTTTTATTTGGTAGAATTTAGGAACACAAACACATTTTGGAAATGGGTTCCAGTTACACACGCTTGCAATAAGTTGAAACACGGGCTAAATAAGACTGAATCATAGCCTACACCATAGTCTACTTGGGACAGGTCTACATTCTGTTTGCATATGATTGGTCATATTAAAAGATACATGGTCAGGGGACCATCTGTGTTTTAAGGAGGGAAACTACTACTGAATGTTGATGATCGATGATAGGAGTAACTGCAGACATTACAGTTGGTTAAGATTTTCAAAAAGCAAAAACCTGCACCTAGATTTTCTTAGCCTGCGTTTGGGACTTTCCTGAATTTGTTAGCATCCCATATTTAAATTAAGAAACAATGCAGAAACTAAGAAAGAACTACTAAGGCAAATCCATACAGTCAAAAGTAAAAATGCTAAAAATAAATGTCAAACTTTAATCCCACAAAAATCTAAGAGTTAGTATGAGAACAAACAATTTGAATGTTAAAAATGAAACTAAACCACTACTGTTAATGACAGTGAACGATGACTTCAACGACAGACAGAAAAGGGACAGACTGCTGTTCTAACAGCAAATGCCAGTTTTACCTTCTTGGTAATTTGCCTTGGGAAAACTGAATACAAGGTCACGTTGTCCAGAAAGGCAGAACTACGATTGCAGCTGCGGTCGTTTGCCTGACATGGAGTGATGGTGAGGTGAACAACAACAACACACAGATGAGGACAAGTGAGGTGGAGTGGATGGATGAATGGTTATGGATGACTGGCAGGAGTATAAGGTGGATATCGTGTGTTTCGATCAGAGCAGATTTGTGTAGTTACGCGGCTGCGGGCGAATGACATTAAGAGAATGGACAGCTTGTCGTGATGCAGATGTTAGATGTGAAAGCATGCACAGTGACAGCAGCAATGAGCATGGGGGTTAATCCAAATTGGAAGACGGAAGTGATGAAGGTGAGGAGAAGGAGAAGAAAGTTAAAAAGAAGGGATTTGCACCTGCTTGAGCTCACAACTGGAGTTTGGGTTCCGACGTAGCACAGATCTGGAGCCACCAGGGGCATAAGCGGAGTTTACCCAGGAGTGAGAGCGATCAATGCCCTGCCATTATCCACCAGGGGCAACAAAAAAAAACACACACACACGTACACACAAACCAGCAAGAGGCAGGGGCACTGTGAGTAAAGGGGAGGTACAGTAATTTCAATAGAGAAGATTATATGACAGAGATAAATATACAAACAAAGTGGGACGTGAAGCAGAAAAAAAAACAGAGAAAGACTCAGAAGCACTGAACAAATAAACGCAGTTCAGACTGTAGCTGTAAGCTAAATCACATCTTTGACTTAAGCAGCAACCCTTGTGTGTGTATTGATTCCACTGTGAAAATAAAGATAGAAAGGAGGGCTATAGCATAGGCACAACGAAATTATAAACTAAATGTGAAATGGTTTATGTGCATGTATAATAAATAAAAACTTTTGAAAAATTAAGAAAGAATGACAGAAATTAAAACATAATACAAAACAAAGGACTGATTAAATGTGTATATAAAACATTTTCAATAGCTCAGACTTTTTTATGTACTTTTGGGTTTTTTCTTCTATATTTATATATTGAAGTACAAATAAATGTGATATAAAAAACTCACCTTGCTCCCAATAATTCGCTGCACTTCCTCATCAGGAGAAACAGGTGTAGTGGCCAGGTCAGGGTTTGAATTGCTAATACTTTTAGACCGTGATAAGTGCAGGCTGCTGGGCCGAGCCGTGGCTCTGGAAAGCGTGGCGTACTGCAATGGCATCTCGTATGGCTGAGCTCCTGCCATTCACAAGGAAAAGGCCAAAAGCTATTTAGACAAGTCAGTGTAAAGGTTTACTTAAAACAGAAAAAGTCTAGGAAAATTTTTGTGCGGCCCAGTCTTATCGCTGACCTGTAGGGGGCATTGTTGGCTCTGCAGTGGGGAGACGGAAACAGTAGTGGATGTAAGATGTCAGCAGGTTGTTGCGGCCGTGCTGGTCCTGGTTTCCTTCCAGGTTCTTGTGCATGTGGTTGACCAGTAATGCCATAGCCTCAAAGGCGCCTCGGCCCAAGTTCACTATGATAAAATAGAAAGAAGCATAAAAAGACGGATAAAATAAATAAAAATATTTACTGAAGTCTCTTGAAGCAGATTAAATTAAGTCAGGGAATGTCACAAAGTTGAGTCAAGTCAACAAGTGATTCCAAAATAAACATCAAGTAATAATTTAATTTTTAATGCATTTGATTTAACTGTCTGGCCACCACAGTGACTGTACGGAAAAATTCTGGCCTTCTGACAAGTGTTGATCCCTGCCAGAGATGGAATAAAAAAATAAAAACTGGAATTAGAATACATAACTGCATCCAACAATGTTATATTAAACTAAAAGCTTAATGATGTACAGTGAAAATCATTGTTACACAGCCAGAGCAATTACTACAAGGAAAGTAATAGTAAAGTATGTTAAATATAGGATATTGACTCAATTGATTGCAGTATTTTCCCATATTTGGGGGGCTGGGTTACAAAGTTGTTACAAAAGATTATTTGTAGCAAGTTACAAGTTTAAAGTGATAATACAGAAAAAAAACGACTTAAAAACAAATACTATGAGACTGAGAAGAAGTAGGACTACAGATATTAAGATATTTATATTAAGATATCGCAACATTCCCCTTAATTCCCATTTCTTTCTTCCTCACCTTTGTGCTACACTTACCAATTTGACCACCAATCACAGGTGGGTAAACAATGAGCTGGATCAGCTTGTTGAGCAGCTGGTGCAAAAACCCAACACAGGTATCCAGCAGTGCTTGTCTTATCCCAGCAATGCTGGCCTTCAGCTCAGCTTCCATGTTAGCCTCGGTGATGATCACATCCTTCAGGCGGAAAGGGAAAGAGTACTCCTCCAGAACATAGACCAGTGTAAAGAACTTGTCCAGATGAGGATCCTAAAGTACAAGAAACAAGTCAGCAAGTGGCTATCACAAAATTATAAATAAATAAATTAGAAATCTGAGAAAGAAAACTACAATCAATTTCAGAGAGCATTCCTCTTTGTCATTGTAGACATACTTATCATAACAGTAACAAGTATTGCGGTACTTTATGCATTCGGGAGTGGCAGAATAGTATGTAAGGGAGGAGCAGGACAAGGACAAAAAACAGTAATTAGGTGGGCTGTCGGAGTGACTGATGGGTTTAATGTGAAGTGGTGCGGTTGGATCAAGGTCAACTGTTGCCCCATCACTACAGGGCAGGTTGACAGGTCAAGTCAGATTGGAGGCTCCATGGACCACACTGTTAGCAGATGACAGTGTCAACTATGGTGAGAGTAGGGAGCAGGTGGAAGAAAAACTGGGTGGATGAAGGTTTGCCTTAAGGCAAAGAGGAATGACGTTTAGCAGAAGAAATGCAGAACTAGGTGGTTAAGGAGGGTGAGGCGAGTTTTTATAAACCTGCAGGAGAATACCGAGGAGAATTTAAAGTAATGAAAAAAGAGGCTGCATGCAGGTTAGACAGAGGGGCATTTAAAGACATAGATGATGAGGCAGAGATGGTTTGGACATGTGCTGAACATGTGTTGAGTCAGTGATTATATTGAACAAAGGATGTTAGAGATGGAGTTGTTAGGACAGAGGAAAACCTCAGGGGAGTTTTGTGGACATTGTTGTGATGAAAGGAGAAGAGTCAGTGGAGGATGGTGATTTACTGCTGCCCCAAACAAAAAAAAAAACAAAAAACAAAAAACAAAAGATGAGGATCGATCAATGCAATATACCTTTCTTAATTTATCCAAGACTATTATGTGTTTGTTTTTAATATATATTATATTACATTGCAGATATCTTGAGTTTTCTTTCAAACTTACTAAGGAAGATAATAATTGCTATCTTAGTTTTATTTGTGCTTTGCTTAATTTAACGACAGTTGTTTGGCTAAAAGTTGTGATTTTACTCATGTCTCAAAGAGAACCTTGTGAATAGAAATAACCACAATTATTGTTCTTAGGTTGGAAAAATATACACTTGTGTACCTGTGTGTGAACGGAGGAGGACGCCATCACTTCCACGTTAAACACTGCTTTATGATTATCCACCCACTTCATGCCTGGCAGCTGAACCTGCAGCAGAGAGTTGCCCAACTCAAAATTCTGTCATGTCAACGGGAGCAGGTGATGACAGCTCAATCAGACATTCACAGAATAGAACACACTCACATCAGGAGTGAGCACAGAGTAACTGGGAGGAGGCTTCTCCACGGATACAGGCAGACTGAAGGAGCCTGTGCGCAGTCGCCCGTGCTGCATCAGAGGAATCCACTGAAGGAAGATGAAGAGAAACACAAAACCTTTTACCAATGCCAAGACGACAGAGGAAGGGTTCCAACGTGGAAATGTGTGGAAAAATGTGTCAAAAGCTGGTGGAGAGAAGGAGCATACTCACAGTGTATCCTACAGGGCTCTCCAGAGGAGTGTTCTGTTTGGGCTGGCAGCTGATGTGATAAAAGGTAAACAACAGATGGTGGTTGTCTGTCAAATTGGCAGGAATCTTCATCTTCATCTCCTCATAAAACTCTGGAGACCTTGTTGGGAAGAATAAAACCCAAACGTTTATTAAAAGAAGGGTTGGATTGATCAGTAGCGGGCTGTTAAAACGAGGTTGTCTCACTTGTTGTGGTAGATAACAGGGGTGTACGCCTCAGCCATGAACTCTGCACAGCTTGACTTCCCAAATATGACCTGGTCAATGTGACAAATTCAGACAAAAACACGACTTTATTATAACCATAATAAGACAAATAGACAAATAAAAGAAAAATCCCTTTTAGTCAGTAACTCAGGAATGAAGCTAGACTGAATTTTTATATGTTTTAGAAAGCCATAATTACTAGAAATGTGACAAAAATGTGTTTCTGATTCAGAGAGTTAGGGTTTCACCCTCCAAAATGACTAGAAAAAAACTGGTGCATCTATCGGTAACGGAAGCACAATTTTTCTCAGTTGTGTTCATGTTCATTTTTGTTTAAAAATTTAATGCACAAGTCTCATAGTATTGTTAAAATATAAAATGGTGTTATTAAATGAATCAGAGCAGGGTGTCACAAACAAAACCCTTTGAGAGCAAGACTTGCACTTGCACTTTTTGATTTTTCGTGGCTTTCACAGTCTAAAACCTCCAAGTGAATTGTTATGACCAAAAGAAACCTTTTTCCTAAATGTGGCCACGATAAACTGATCATCATGACACAAAGTAAGATTGGGTTTGTATTTAAAATGCACAGTGACATGTCTAGAATTAATAGCTGATTATCATTTTTATTGATATAATTGATTACACATAAGATTCATGACCTTTACAAAACTGGAAAAAAATACTATTTGAAATGTAATTTCTACTTTTTTATATTTTTCATGTCCGGAAAATCTGTTTTTAATGAGGGATTAAGTAAAAAAAAATGTATTTAAATTATAAAAATTACTTTCCAGTAATCAACTAAAACCGCATAAGATGGTATGTTAAATATATATATATATATATACATATATATATATATATATATATATAAAAAAAGCTGAGAGTCCTGAGTCATTTAGACTTTAGATCACTGTAGTTGCAGGGTTGACTCACCGGCAGAGCCTGACTGGGGTCTTCACCTGCCATGAACTGCACCTTCACAGCAATGTTTCTCACCGAACCCTGACGACTGCTGAAGTTCAGAGATTGTGGGTAAACATAAAGCACATTCCTGAAAAAAAGATAGAAAGAAATAGAATTATAGATAAAAATGTTTTTTTTCCCATTTTCAAGTATTACCACAGCCTGTAATTTACAGGATTTACAGGTTTCACTTTTCTGGCATGTGACAAAAAACTAAGGACACAAGCTTTGTGTTTGTCACAAAAGCACAGTAAGTTTTTCTTTTTTATAATAACCCATAATTAAAAAAAAAACAAAAAAAACTCAAAGATGCATCAGCTTCACAGGGCATCAAAACCCCTGGCACCAACTTGTTTTAAATCGTTATCTGCGTCATGGTTCACAAATGTCACCATCTGTTTTGTTGACTTTGTGTTTTTCTGTGTAACCATGTCATTCTCTTCTCACTGTGAAGAATAGAGAATGCCCTGCACTTCTATAGCATCCATAGTACACACAAAACCCCCAACAAGTTTTTTTTTAGTGATTTTATAGTGTCACTGTTAGCCCGCCTCCTTTGAAAGCACAGAACTTTTGTCTTGGGTTTGATTCCCAGAAAAACAGCATACTTGAAATCTTTAAAGCACAGCCTGTTGCAGCAGTTATAACAAAAATTGTGTGATCGATGTTTGAATTAATTTAAATTATAATCAGTATGAAAATAAACATAAAGAATGCTGATAATCATGATATAAGGATTAGATTTTGCAAAAAAAAAAAAAATACTCATTTACGTAAAATATATTTATCATGATAAATGCATGACCATGTTATCGGGGGCTCTTCGTTCATGACGTCCTTGACCTACATGTTTTTCTCCTACACATTTATTTATGTATAAATCTACAACTACTTTGCATTTTAACCCTAACCCTATTAAGTCTCTCCTTCTTTATAGCTCCCCATAATATGACAGAATAGATAGCATATATTAAAGGTACTGTAATTATGTACATCATTGAAGTGTGAGTAACACAATTATTATAATTTTTTAACATTATTGTTAAAAGTAAACTAAATAATACAGTTCTAACAAAAACATTTTTTTTTTATTAAACCTTTGAATCCAACCGGAAAGTTCCAGTTGTGTTCAGGACAAAACCCAATGTTTTTTACCTAGCTTTAACCACAAATAATGGTTGAAATTGAATTCAATTGTATGAAACTGTTTGGGTTAGCATATACGCTACTGTTTATTTTCAGTCATATTTGTGTAATTTTTTTTCTGACCTAAATGACAAAATTTGTTTTTTGAGTTTAAACTTCAAGGCACAGTGACGTCAGTGAGACTAGGGCCAGAGAGCTGAACTGAGCTAATATTTTACCAGGTTTTGCATGCACACAAGCAATATAAGTCACTTTGACCCACATGTTACCTGCTGATGCCCCCAGCTGTAATCCTCATTTTAGATTTTTTTTTCCCATTCTTTTATTTTGACATTGCAATCTAAAACTCACCACCAAGCTAAATTGCTAAAAAAGCTGCGAAGCGCGTGAGATCATTTAAGACACTAAGTGAACGAAGATGATCTGGAGAATGTGTTTTCTCTGTGTCGCTGCTTTGGAAACAGTTCATGCGGGCCGGGTCCCGGGCAAGGTGGAAGACAGTGCTGCGCCGCAGGAGGAAGTCAACGTGCTCATGTTTGGGGTGTTACAGTTCAGTGAATCCCTCAGACATGTTTATCAAACAACCGAAGACAAGATTGAAAAAATCACTGCATCCCTGAAAAACCACGAGACGACTCTGCAGGAGCTGTTTAAGGAGACAACAAAGGCTGCCGAGAAGGAGAAGCAGATGAAAGATGTGATAAAGTCGCTGCAGGTAGGACAATAACAACTAGCAAAAATGCAAACACTGATTTGTGTTGCTGCATCTAAGAAAAAGATTTCCTGCACAGGAGAAGTTGCAGCATGAAAAGATAGAGAAGCAAAATTTGTATTACACATAAAAATGCATGATAATGAGATAATTTTACATTTACATTTATGCATGAAGCAGATGCTTTTATCCAAAGTGACTTATAGAGGAGAATTAATGTTATCAAGGTTGTGGTTCTTCTGGGAATCAAACCAAAGACTCTCTGCTTTTAAGGCAGACTTGCCATCTGCTACACTATGGAATTGCATGATTTTTACATAAAACCCTGAATTGCTCTTTAACTATACTGATTAAAAACAAAACACGGAGGCTTACACATTGCATGCACAAGTAGAATGTAAGATCACTGTGTAAAACTCAGATTCGCTACTCAATATTTGATGAGCCTTTAGAAAACAGCCTTTTTAACTAAAGATCCCAGAGAGGAGTTTAAAACGAACGTATACATAATCAATACAGCTGTTCTGTTTGATGGCTTTTGCTTATAATCCTTACTTTTCTACTGTTACTTGACATTTACCACAAACACTACACTAAATTACTTTACTGTCAATGCACTTGTTCTTGAATAATAAAAAAAAAAAAATTGGCAAGTGCAGTGCATCTTACAGATGATAATGCAAATCCAATTTCTTGAAATATTTCAGCTGAAGGTTTGTGACATTGTTGTGACGTAGCTTTCACTACGTCCATCAGCCGCTGCCAGCTGAAGTCCATCAATGGAATACGATAATATTTGCAGATGTTTTTTTTTGGCAGAGCCAGATGGCCAAGCAAAGACTTCAGACCATGATGACTAAAGACTGGCTGACTAGCATGGAACGGGAAGAGGCGCAGCTTAAGACAAAAGTAAGGAGATTGGAAACACATCTGAGCAACGCCACACCCAGCGGGTTCAGAGAGCTGCAGGTAACAGACAACGTATTTTAAAAATATACCCACACCGCTTGTGATTTGAGGAAAATTGGGTTACTTCCACATGCTTCCAACTCTGACTTTGCAGGAGCGCGCACGAGAACACTCAAAAATGTTGAAAGTCTTACAGCTTTTGACCCAGTTTCAGAAGGAGAACATCAAGACCCAGAATGAGCAGATCTCTGTGCTGCAAAATATGGTGAGGCTCTCGTTCAAAAAGGATGAATGTTGTTTTAAATTTTTTATGGCTCTTCTTCTTCTTTGGTAAAACTCTTCTTTCTTTTTTTTTACAGAGTGAAGTTATGAGATAGATTTAAGATCCCAACCTGATATCTTCAAGCCTGTGCAGTTCTGAAATCAGCGTTGGATCTGCCTTAATCTTACTGCACTCCCTACTGTCCCCTATTGTGTGAAATACACACCTAAATATATGACTGTTCTTTTTTGTACGTTCTTAACCCCATTTTAGGCAGAGTGTGTAGCCCAGTGTGGGTTATATCTGTGTAAACAGGTGAAGGCCACTGTAACAATGTTGAACTTTTTTTTACACACATGCATGACCTGCAATACCCTCAGGCTCTGAGCCAATTGGAGGCAAGACACACACGATTATCAAAATTACGTTCCTATGTGCTTAATTTCCGGGGATCCTCTGGTCCTTATTATTCCAAGTTATTAATTTAATAAAAGTTTTTCATGGATGTTAGCAACACATTTTAATAACCTGGTAACATCTTTATTTGACACTGCCGACTTAAACCAACAATGAGACACACAGGCTGTGGCAGTGTGAGTGTTCTGTTGGTTAATGTACAATTATCCTCTGTGTGTGCCTGTGCTTGTTTGATTAGGAAAAACATTTACCTGTACATGGTGTGCGGAGTGTACACGTAGCGAGCAGGAAACTCCTGCACTTCCTTTGTTGGACGGACTCGCAGGTCAGGATACGGTTTTATATGAAGCAGCTCCGGTGACAGACAGTAATGAGGCTGTTCGGGAGCTGGAGAGATGTCAATCTTCAACTGGGCTGAAGATTGAAAATACAGGATGAAACATCATATTGGTTAAAGAAAAAATTCACCCGTAAAAATTTCTACACCGAACTATAGGATAGGTGTGAGTCTCTCTCACCTGTGACTGGTCTCAGTCTCCGCAGAACAGAGGACGGTCTGCGCATATCTGCTAAAAACTTGTAGAGGTCTTCATCGCTAAGCCTGTCTCCCTCCTTTATAAACAAGTGCAAAGAAGCCAAAATTTCCATAATGTTAAAATGGTGGAAAATTCAAATAAATTGTTGTTTATGAATGCATTTCTATTCCTAAGAGAAAGCCTCAAAGACACAAAAGGTACAAAAAAAAAAAATCAACCCATATTAAAAGCAAAACAATTCTAATTAGTTTTCAACAATAATTCTCCTCAATAAGAAAGGTCAAGGCCAGAGTCAACTTTTTTATCAATTTGTCAATTTTTGTCAATTGTCCTTCACATGTGCTTGAGAAAGGAATCAAAACTGGGTGTCTGATTGAGCCATGGATCCATGGAAATGTAAACAACATCTCTAGGGGCAGTGGCTTATTGGTTAAGGGTCCAAACTCGGGTCCCAGTTTAAATCAACCAACTCCCAGGTTACTACTGAGCATGGCAGCGTCCCCATTCACTGCTCTCCGGGCAGTCAAAGTTCACTGTTCAGTTGGGTGATGGGTTAAATGCAGGTCACTTTTGGTTGTGTGCAGTGGAATCCCAACGCCACAATGACAAGGAGTTTCCTATACTTCCTTCCTTCCTTTCTAAATGTTACGATGTAAACAATGCTATTGTCCAGTATTGTGGTTTTAGCAGCAGAAATAACAAATAACACAGCATTAGATGATGCAGTACATGGTGATAATGCAAAAAGACAAAGGCTGAGTCGCATATATGTTATGTCATTTTTGCTAAATATATTAAACTGTCTCTTAAATAACTGTTGTAATTTTCCAATGAACCGTACATTCAAATCTATTTGGAAGTAGGATTTGAAGGGGGCTTCCATGGGAAGTTAAGCTGAGGAATTTTGGAAATATACCAATAATATACAAGCATAACTGTAAATATTTTTGGTCTGGTTCCTGATTATATTAATTTTTGGTACCAATAACGAAAGGCTTGATACTGTACTTGATTGTGCTTATATGTTCTGGGGCTGCAGCTACTTATTTATTTATAAGGAGAATGGTCAAATATTTTATTTGTTTATATTCATTCTCTAACTAAACTGTTACATTACCGCATAGGAAAGACAAATACAGTCTAGGGAGAGTTGATGACAGTGTGGTGGAGGTTCATAAAGAGGAAATATATACGGAAAAAATATGATAACTATCTCACCTCTACGTCTCGGCCTATCCCTTTTCACAGTGGATTAGAGAGGAATTTCTGTATGAATTTGTGTATGGTTAAAAAGTCAAAAGAAACCATATCATTTAAGGGAGCTATGATAAGCCAGCCTCTAAAATGGTCTTTGAAATGAAAAATAACTTACATTTAACACCTAACTGACCACTAACTACTTTTTTTTTATTTTAAGTTAAACAGTTAAAGCATTATAGGTCAAATATTTGTCAACAGTCTTGTGCTTGGGTTCAAAAGTGTGGCCACAACCAATCATCTGCATGTGATTGAGGAGTACACAGTGCATAAGCTCAATAGCCCTGCAGTAAACAGTCCTATTGATCTGGTAAACAAATCTGGTTGTTTAACCCAGGCTTAAGCTACAATATATGTTTCCCAATTCTACATAAGTTCCTGTAAATTTCTGTTATATCCCAAAGGAAAATTTCCAACTTCCTGAGATTTTGCAAACCTATTTGGAAATACATTTTTTAATTGTGTATTTTACTTAACATCTACATGGAATAAATGTCATTGAAAAGATTCTTGAGGGTAAGAAAGGTTTTCTCAGCACAAACAATGATTATTTGCACTGAAGAAAGAGAAGCCATATTATATACAGTGATTGTAGGGTAACATAGGGAAAGTCCTAAAATATGTCCTGTTGGTGTTTCAAGTTGTCATGATCCTCTCTCCCAGTGTGCATTCGTATAAAGTTGTTTCACCGCAGTCATTTAAGCTGTCTTGACTGAAACATGGAGCGTGTAAATGTATTACGTAATCACATGTTGCTGTGTCAGTTTCAGGTATGTTAATTACTGCCAGATAGTATCATGCAGATATTAATTAATGTATCTTTATCGAGGTAGTTTTTCAACTTTCATGACACTTAAAATTGTCTTAAAATTTAACAGTCATTGATAAAATTATTTGTTTTACAATTATCTTTTTTTTACTATGACTAAAATCACTCCATACAATCTTAAACCATTATTTCAACTGCACTTTGACCTTTCTGAATATTAAATTGAGTTCTTTTAAAGTGAGTCATATAACATTTTTTGTGCTGGCTGTAAATTTGATGACAAAATGTTAAAATGGTGTTAAAATAAGGTCACAAGCCAAAAAAGAAAGACAATTAATAAACAAGGAAAACAGAACTGTTCTCACCTGTGGCTAAGCTAATACAAATGATGACATTTACAATTTTGTTTAAAGGATTGGGTGCAATTAAGTCTATTTTAGTCTTATTTTTGTAGCGCTGTTTGAACATGTTAGAGAAGTCTCTGTTAAATGTCAGTGAAACTATTGTTCCCAGCAATTAATCTGTCTATGGTTCCTCTTTTTCTACAGGGTAGTTTGTGTCTAGATAGCCATGTGACCTGAAATTGAAACATCCAAAAATGTGAGGTTGACATAATATTTTAGAATTAAGTTGTGTATCAACCAACAATGTACCAACAATGTGTATCAACTGTGTATTAGAGCAGTGGTCCCCAACCACTGGGCGGGGGACTGTTAACGGTCCGTGGGTGAATTGGTGTTCATAATAATGTTTTCTTTTGGCCCCATCTGGCTATTGTTTACACTTGATCCATACCCATATGAACTTAACAATAGATTGATGATGGCTAGGATTGCTTGTATGATGGCTTGGATTCCATCATCAATAATGCAACTATATTTGATTTGGAAATATCTTCTCAGTGAAGACAACAACAATACACTCAAAATGATACAGTGTCATTAATACAAGATTCTATCTTTTTATACCGGTCTCGTAGCAGAGAGTTATAGGCTGTGTGCACTTGAGAAATTAGTTAATTTGTGAAGGAAGATTTTATAGGTAGGAAAATATTTCAGAACACCAGAAATTTAATTTTATTAGGGGGAATTTATCTGCCACAACTTAACAACCTGTCTGTGAAAATAGTAGGGCACATTAAACTCATCCATGGTGCAAAAAAGGCTGGGGAACACTGAGAGGTGGATGGATGTGGGGATTATATGATGAATGGGTGAAAAAAAAATTAGGCCATAAAAATGTAGCTAAATAATCTTCACAAATAAACATGATCAACACTCTAAGATTTAACATTTTGCTGTTGACCTTCAGCAGCAGGTGGTACAAAACTAGTTTCACTCTTTTTTTCACTTCTAAATGAAGTGAAAGAAGTAAAAAAAATGCTGAACAAGATCCTACAAATAGGGAAAAAAATAAAAAAATTAAAGAATGGAGCAGAGTCTGACCTGCTTGAAGAAGTTGGTGACTGTCAGTGTTGCAGGTCGGAAAGAGGCAAAGTTGCACGTGTCGTCACTGACACTCATCCTTTCAAAGCCTTTCTTCTTCTTCTCATTCCATGTCCCATGACTTTTGCGCTCTGGTAGTAGGACAACAGAACTTTGTTCTAGTGAGGGTGTAAAACATTTTCTGTATATCAAATACAGAGATATAAGGAGGAATAAAAATGAAGTTAAAGGTGCTTATTGGTTAATTGTATTTTCTTAAAGTAAAATTGAGAACAGGAAATAGCTCTGTTCCTTGTTTTGACTGTACCAATTCTTTTTTTTTTTCATTTGTAACCTTTTATCTAAAATTACTGGTAAACTCATCATAGCAAATATAATGTTTAAATTAATTTAGAAAATTTAATTTGTGGAAAAATTAGGGAAAGATTATTTTGTCATGTTTGATGCAGCAGCAGATATTTTTTTAATTGTATTAGATTTGAGTAATCCTACTGCTGTGTATTGCTTCAGAGGGAACATCTGTCATACCAGTGTCAGAATCCGGATCTGACCGCTCCACACCTCCGACACTGCTGACAATGTTGAGAAGATGAATCGCTGTCCAGGCAAAAGGCATCCTGAATCGACCAAGGCGATTGCAGGCCTGCTCAGCCTGCTGACGTAACTTGTCCAACTTCTCCTTGTGCTGGTGACATGCAGCCATTAATTTAACAAACAACAAAGCTCTACCCACAGCACAAAAAAAGGCAAATAGTACTATGAAATGCAACAGTGTTCATGTACTCTCTTCATTACCTTGGAGGAATCAGACTCTTTCATCACCATATAAGGTTCACAACACTCTCCTATGTCTCCCTGTTGAAGCACTTTCTCAAGCTGAAAGTACAAAAGCAATGAACACATAAAGTTACTTTAAAATACATTAGTATAGACAAAGTATACATTTCTGTAGTTATATGAACACCAGCCACTAATTTGCACTGGAAAATGTGCCTAGGCAGGAGTGATGTGGTTGTGTCACGTATATATATATCTTTTTCATGCCACTCGACTTTTTTTTTGTTCCGATGGTGTAGTGTAGAATGTCTTGGTTATGCAGATTTTCCACCGTTTATTCCTTTGTCATTAAAGATCTCAATAGGACAGACTCCAAATTTGTGCACAGCTTTTGGCTTTTAAAGGCTGCTCCCATTACTTCTATGTTAAGCTCTTGTTAAAACCTTTAACCTTTTGGTTTGTCTTTCTCTTTAAACTATTCCCTCTGCCATCTGTCTCCATCTTACCTTACATCCATTACCACCACTGCTTATGCAGTAAGTGTGCCAATTTTGACAACATCCCTATGTCTCCTCCAACGTCTTCCTCTTATGCTTTCTGCCAACTCCATCTTCAGCATCCTTTATCTGATCTCCCCCTCACCTGAACTTATCTCCAAACTGATCAACCTTAACTACCCCTCTGCTCTGCTCCTTTCTAATCCTGGCCAGCGAAATTACCGGCATCTTCGTTTCCTCTCATCTCTAATTCAGCTTTAATGTCTCTTGGACAGACCCACTCCCTCTGAACCATACATCCCAGCAGGTCTCAACACAATTTTCAAAAACCTTTGTGTTCCTCTTCTGTCACCTCTGTCTCAAAAATAAGGATTATATTATGTCTCAGAAATTAGCCGGACCTACATGGAGAAAAAGTGGGCACACCCAGTGCCAGCAAAATGAACCTAAGTAGTCGGTGAGTCTGAAAAGAGCTTTATTGCAAGGAAAAAAAATGTTGACACTAAATAAATAAATGATTAAATCTTGGTACCTTAATGACCAAGAAGATATCAGGGGAGGAATACGTGATCGAGAAAATAGCCGACCGGGCCTGTGTGGATATGGCCATGTGAGGCGTGTGCGGTTTGAGCAGCCCTTTCATCTGGTCCGAGTTCAGGTCAAAGTAGAAGTTCTCGGAGATCTGTTAAAGGGAAAATTGAGATTAGCAGGAAGAGCAGAGAGTGGGAGGGGGCAGAGGAAGGGAAACGATAATGGATACACAAGTTAATTCAGTTATGAGATTTAAAACCACTTAGACCTTTTTAGATGGAGAGTCTTCGATTGGCTGAGCTGAGCAAAGCATTACGTGAGTGGTTTCATGGACTGAAAGCCTTTTCGCCTTTGTGATTCAACTAAATAAAAAAGATAATGAGATTTACCTTTTTCTTTTCCTTCACGTCATAAAGGGCGAGTGTTCCAAAGATGGGCTCAATTTCTATTTCAAATCTGTAAAAATCCAAATGTATTAAGGCAGTATTGAGGAGACTGAGTGCATAAATGTTGTCTAATAATGAACCTCAGTGGGAACAATGATTCTTTCTCTTTCTAAATGTCACTCACTTGAGTAAAAGGCACTTGACCATAATCCTCTGGCCACAATGTTCCTTGGGCACTTCAGGAACAGAACATCTCTCTACTGCTTCATCCTGAGACAAAAAAAGGCCACAATACACACACATGCACTATTTACATAGATACCATAGCAACGTGGGAGAGGAAGGAGCAAGGAACAATTATGTGATCAAATATAAGAAAGACAGACTGAGAAAACTCTGTTGGGGAAAAAAGGGAAACAGCTCAAGGTTACAGAGGCGGAACTTTCAATAGGACAGTTCATGAGAAATGATATAATGTATCCGAGAAGAGAAATTTCTATCTAATGATAACATAATATATCTAAATATACATAGAATACAGTGTGGTTGTGCAGATTTAGATATAAAAATCAAAATGGCAATTGTGCAAATGCCAAACCACTAGGAATTAATGTAATATTAGGTAAAATAATAAATAGTGACAATAACAAACTAGAGAAAAACCTGAAAACAAGACCTTTCCCAAAATAAGAATAGGGTTGGACCAGTTTACCTCATCAGGGGAATGGTACAATCCCAGCAGGTCACTGTGGCGCCCCTGCTGGCGAGCCTCTGTGTTGTGGTGATCCATGTCTTCTGCAGCAGTGCGTTCAAGAACGTGAGGCAGAAGGGCATCAGGGGATGAGTTCTTTAGGTCAAAGATGCTCGAAGCCCAACTGCCGCGAGGAGTCTCATCCATGCTAACTGACTGTCGCTTGGCATCATCCTTAAAACACCGTAGAGGGTCAGAGGTAATTATTCATTTGGTAATATAAACACAGAAAAGGATTATGTTACAGATATTAATGTTTTGAAGAATTAACAATAATTTGCAAGCCACATTCTTTTTAACCCTACTCTCTAGTTTGCATCGTCAGCACATGCCCGCATCCTATAGCTTGGCTCTAAAGGCCTTTTTTTCCGTTACTTTTCTGACCTGCTCCTTGTCCATGTGATATTGAACAGATGTGATAACAATGAAGTCCAACCACTCTGGACAGATCGTTTCCGATGGGGCTTTGATAAACAATGTGGATGAACTAAAAAGGCCAGACGGTCATCTCAGATTGAGTTAAAGACTTGGACGTATTTTTAGCCTGTCAGTTCATCTCCTAACTGCAACATTGGTAAATTACTCTGAGTACTTCATCCATTAGCTACTTAAGAAAAAAAAATGTATTGGCAAAATACTTGTCTGGGACAGTGAGGAGAATTTTTAATTACCCTGGAGCAGGTTGTATCAGGATGTATTCCACTAGTTACATGTTATTTAGTTGGATGATAATTTTATCCAATTGCATTTTTAACTGTGAGACAAAAGCTGACGATTCTGCCACACCAGTATGTGTTAAAGACAATAAGGGCCTTAAAAATGTCTGGTTGCAACCTGCTCATCGTGACTCTCGGAGGCAGTAACCTCATCCAGTTCAAAGGTTTGTTTGACCAATCCATGTTGCCTTTCTCTCTGTCGCTCTGAGCTGTGAGGGCTAAACGTGGTGCTGTAACGCTGATACCTGCAGGGAAGTACAAAGAGACACAGAGAAATAGAGAGAGGGAGACAGAGAAGGACAAGCCGGGTGGTTAATTTCAGAAAAAATCTGTCAACCATGAGACACACACTTTAATATAGATGACACTGAGTTATTTCAGTGAGTCTACTTACTTTCTCTGGATGACAAGCCAGTCATCTGTGTAGACTGCCAGGGCATCTCTGACTCTTGGATCGAAGGAACTGAAAAGACAGTTTTAAAACACATGTGCACTCAGTGTTGACGCTTTGAATATTTGTCTTCCATTTAATCAATATTTATCCTTCACGATAAGTACTGCAAGATGGACAAAATAAGGATCTAGAGACAGATCTGTCTCTCTGAGACAACTTTATCTATCTTTATGGCCCACAACGGAAATCAGAACAATACTCTAAAAATACCAAAACTACAGTTATAAGAACAGAAGCAACTACATTACCACAATGGTTTAATTTTGATTAAAAGAAACATAGAAAATAGAGTTTATATAGATATATAAGATATATAGATATAGATATACAAGATAGATAGACAGAAATCACTATAATGATAATAATAAAATAATATAACATGTTCTCTAATTGACATTGACATCTAAAAGACATAAAAGGATGTCCTTGTGTGTATAGATCTATGCATGTGTGAGAAACCATTGTGAGTGGGTCTTTAAAAGCTTTTCTTACTCGTCTTCTTCAGGCAGTGGAGGCTCCAGTGTTGTGCAATCTTTGTCCAGGTGGAGGAGCTCTAAGTCATCCTGCGGGAATTCCATCAGCTCTCTGAGTGGTCCCGGCTCCACCCCTGGATGGTGGTTGCTCACATACTCCTCAAAGTCTACAGGCTCCACCACCTCTGTTAGAGGTAGCTGTAAATCAAAAAATCAAACCAAACATATTGGATTTCATAATATCAAACAGATTTTTAAAAAATGGCCTCAGGCTTAGGTCAATGCAATAAAAATACATAAAAACTGCTTTTAAGATATGAATGAAGGAGTTATTTAAGTCTGAAGTTAGTAAAGAGAATTAACTAATAGTTGCATTGGTACGTGACGTGAAATAATAAGTGCAAATTAGGTGTCTCAAACTTGTGGCCCGTGGGCCATTTGCGGCCCTTAGTACAATATCTTGTGGCTCCCAATTTGATGTGAAAGTTAAGTTTATAATAATATTTCATAGATTTGTTCTCTACATTTTAAGGTAAATCCTATAGTTCTCAAACCGTGATCCACAGTCTCCTTCTGGTTAACACACTGGTATTACAGAGAATCTATGGGAAACTGATTTTCTATCATTGTTTTTCTTTTGTATCGAACACTGAAAGCTGACGCAGCCCTCCGGTGTAATGATAGTGTGGGTGGTGGCCCTCAACTTATTTGAGTTTGAGACCTCTGGTGTAAACAGATCTGTAGATTTGAGGTTCAAAGCGTTACATTATAAATGTCTCAAAGCATAAAGATAACAATTACCTGGGGGGAAGTTAGAGAATTAGCTGAGAAAGAAAACTAAGGATAAGAAAAGTTTAAAGGATGTTTCTGGTATTTACAACAGTTAAGACTTGAATCTGCAAATAAGTGTCAAATACAGAATAACTAGATGGTGAGTGGACAGACAGATTTGTATAAATCCTCCACACCTTACTTCCAACAAGAGAGTAAGGTACTTAGTGCTCATTAATTAAAATCTCCAGAGCTGAAGTACAACTACCACAGAGTTTTTTTTTCCCAGCGCAGCATTTTAATACAGTTATATGCCATTGTACTCCTTGGTCAGCATCCACACAGATACCTAAGCTGATGGCCAAACAACACGTAGGCATAAACAGGTTTCTCACGTTTCAAAACCAACTCCCTATCAGCCTGCAGCACTGTCAGAGCTGATTTAAACTACAACCAGCTGCACTATTTGTGTCTAAACAAACCTAAACCATCACATGTACAGCCATTATTATTACATGTTCATCCATTAACCTGGGAGCAGACAGCTAAAAGCTTTAAACCCTTTGGCCGGAAAGAAGAGGAAGGTAAATTACAGGATGACTCACAGGGTGATGGGAGCCGCCTCGTTTCTTGGAGAGTTGAGGAGAGCCATAATCCCTGGACACTTGTTTTCTGACCTCTGCAGCGACCGTTCTAGGAAAACAGGAGAAAATAAACTTGCGTCATATATGAAAAAAAAACAAAAAGAAACCCACGGTGTGACAAGGACTAAAAATAAAAAAGTAATGCATGTTAAGTGGTTAGATGTTGTTGTCTTGGACTCTTTTGGACACTTTGGACGCTTTTTAAACACATGGTATAGTGGGTCTAAAACTTTGACATGGAGGCAGGTCAGAAGCAGGAATATAGGCATATTGTGTGAACCATGATAAAAAGCATTTGCATAAAAACTACCATTCTTTTAGTATTTTCTGCTTCATTTATTTGGGATGTACAGAATTTGCAGGGGAAAGGAAGAAGTAATATTCCTTTAGGTATTTATTTATTTATTTATTTATATCTATTTCCAGGTTGCAAGGTCAGCAGTCTCCACCACCCCCACCCAAATCACACTGCACCATACTCTGGGCCTTCCTGTAGATAGAGAGCACACTGGAAGCAGAAGGATTCGTTTAAGTTTATTTTATGTATTTTTAGTTAAGCGGGTCGACCTGGCCTATGGGCCATGGTTACAGGGCCTCCCATTTAGTGATTACATAATTTCCTATAAAAACATTTTAAAAAGTCCCGATCCATCAGTCTGACAGACAGTGATAACATGTGCATGGGTGCTAGTTCCAATGTACTGCTAGTATTATCAGCACAAGTGGATGTTAGGATGCGCTCTTTCAGAAGACAGCTTTGTCTACGCAACACACTGGACTGTGCTTCATTTTCTTCTTTTTCTCTTGTCGGCTTATTCCATTTTTTTGTTGCCACAGAGAGTCAACAATTTCCATCTCACCCTGTCCTCTGCAACCTCAACTCCAACTCCAACACCAACTACCTCCATGTCCTCCCTCACCGCATCCATAAATCTCCTCTTTGGCCTTACTCTTCATCTCTTAACTGGTAGCTCCATGTCTAGCATTCTTCTCCCAATATAACCACTGTCCCTCCTCTGAACATGTCCAAACCATCTTAATCTGGCTTCTCTACCTTTTTCTCCAAACCTTCCTGTCTGTGTTGTCCCCCTGATCACCATGTTCCTGATCCTGTCCATCCTTGTCACCCCCAAAGAGAACCTCAGCATCTTTAACTCCTCCACCTCCAGCTCTGCCTTTTGTCTTCTACCTATTCCTAGTGTCTCTAGTGCATACATCATGGCTGGTCTCACCACTGTCCTGTAAACCTTTCCCTTCACCTTAGCTGACTTCTATCTTCTATCACAGATCACTCCTGACACCTTCCTCCAGTTGTTCCATCCTGTTTGTACTCTATTCTTCTCCTCTATTCCACAGTAGTCTCCACTGCTCTGAACAGTTGAGCCTATGTATCTGAACTCCTAGCTAGACTCCTTAACAATGGCATCTGAGAGGAAAATGCTGTTCAAATTACAATCCATACTGGACACCATTTTTCATCCACTCCATAAGGTCCTTATTGACTACAGGAGCTTGTTCAGTGACAGATTATTTCCACCTAGGTGCACCACTGAACAACATAGGAAATCTTTCCTATCTGCGGCCATTTGACTTTACAAGTGCCATCTGTAGTTGTCTGTGGTTTTTCAATCTCATGTTTTGCATGTTTATTCTGTTATTCTGTTCACAGTTCCTGTCTGGTCATTTAACTCAACCTTCTCTTATACATGATACTTTTACCTGCCGATGTCACTTTTACAGACTATTGTCACTTTTACCTGAGCCAAACTTTCGGTACATTGTTGCACAAATAATTGATCTTTCCTTCATTGATCCACGTATTTATTTTATCCTATTTTATCTTATATTATTCTGTAATATTTGGTTTTACTTTTCTTTTATTGCTTTCCAACGGGATAATAAAAGTATTCTGCTTGTAACCTCACCAATCCACTGTTCCCCTTTTCATTCACACACATGTACTCGGTCTTGCTACGACTGACCAGATCACAATATCATCTGCAAACATCATGGTCCATGGAGACTCCTGTGACCTCATCTGTCAATCTGTCCATCACCAGAGCAAACAAAAAGGGGCTCAGGGCTGATGCTTTATGAAGTCCCACCTCCACCTTAAAGTCCTTTGTCCTTCCAACAGCACACCTCACCACCGTTATCTTCCACCAGTCTCACATACTTCTCAGCCACTCCTGACTTCCTCATACAAAACCACAGTTCCTCCCTTGGCACCCTGTCATAGGCCTTTTCTTAATCTACAAAAACACAATGCAGCTCCTCCTTACCCTCTCTGTACTTCTCCATCAACATCCTTAAGTCAGATATTGCATCTGTGGTACTCTTTCCCGGCATAAAACCACACTGTTGTTGACAAATCTGTACTTTTTTCCTCAACCGAGCCTCAACTATTCTTTTCCAAAATCTTCATTGTATGGCTCAACAACTTTATCCCTCTATAAATGGTACAATGTGCAACTGTGGTTCATTTTGGTTTCTTTATTTGTGTTGGAGAGGAACTCTAACCTACAGTAAGTCAAGGACATTTTGTATTCATAGATACTTGTATTTTGACCTAATCTACGCTCCCTAAATGGCTTTTCAACATAAAATTGTGTCAGTGTTATGAAATATGATCTCTTCAAGACAAAAAGTCAAGGGCGGTGGTATGCATGAATAATCATAGTATGTTTTCCTCTGTTCTTAGTCGTCCACATTTTTGTGTTCTAAAAAAATATCTGCTGTTGAACACACACTGGGACCTCAACAAAGCCATGGCTTTAAAAAACATTCTAAAATTTTGTTGATAAAACCTTAAAATGTTTTCAGGTTTATCAAAACTATTAGTTATTCAATTTGAGACACTCACACCTTGACACATGGACAGAACTACACTGTATTATACTATGTTGTAATTCCACCATCCAAGCACTTATGACTGCTCTAATTCACAGTCAAAACAAACTTCACTGGCATTAGTCAGTCTACAAAAAACAGACCTAAATGTGGACTTATTTAGAGTATATCCTTAGGTTTACCAAAGTTTTGAAAACCAACATCCAGATGCAGTTATGATTAAAATGAACCTACACTCTAAAGGGCCATATGACTACTTCTTTGCATTCTTAATTTCCTACAACTGTACCATTTGGATTACCTGTAGTTACACCAGTGCTTCTCAAACAGTGCGGCTGGCACCCTTGGGGAAGAGGTGCGGTGCGATGCTGGGGGGGGCGTGTGTGACCCTGGGGAACATGCTTTTTTCCGCCTACTTCAATAAAGTGTAATTGCACGTCCTGGTAAGTTGAACTATATCTCTTTATGTTAACAAGAGTACGATACGATAACTATTTTATAGACGAATGCTATTATTTATGGTTGCGGTGGAGAGTGGGCGTGGGGGGGCGTGAATTGTTTTCTTCTTTCCAGGGGGGGCGTAACAGAAAATATTTGAGAAGCACTGAGTTACACATAGAAGCAGATGTGAAGGAATGTTGAAGAACCCCATGCTCTAGATTAGTCAGAATAGATGAATCATGATTTAAAGCAGGTGTGCCCGTAGGTAGATCAGGACCTACGAGTAGATCTCCAAAGGAGTGCTAGTAGATCCTAAGCGATAACATAAATAGTAAACAAAAACAAGAGATTTAATTATATTTAAAGATGCTCATCATTGGGCTAAAGTGAGAATCATATAGGTATTGAGTCAGACAGTATAACACATGCTATATGTTACTGCAGAGGATATCCAGTTTATATAGGTAAATATATCTAGAGTTTTCGATCTAGGTAGATCACTTCAGTGTGGCCATTTGGAAGGTAGCTCACAAGACAAAAAAAGTGTGGACACCCGTGAGTTAAAGGGTTCTGATTTTTTTTTTTTCTTTGCACCCCTATCACTAATTTCATTGATGCAAATGTTGACTGCTGCAGAGAGACACACCTTGCACCGCAGGTAAAAATCACTTCAAAATACACAAAGTCTCATTTAAATATTGAAATAAATGTGAGTAAATGTGATTTGACTAAACAAAAAAACCTGTTCCTAACATTAGAGCTCTCTTCAGCATTTAGCAGTTACTACCAAAGGCAAGCACTTTTTTACAATTCAAGTAGAATTACGACACAAATAACCAGTCAAATCTTTAGCCCTGGTCAAGCCCTTAAAGCACTAGACCAGGGGTTTTCAAAGTGTGGGGCGGGCCCCACTGGGGGGGACGCAGTGCAATGCTGAGGGGGGTGTGTGTGACCCTGGGGAACATGCTTTTTTTTTTCTGCCGTACTACAATAAAGTGTAATTGCACATCCTTGTAAGTTGGACTATATCTCTTTTGTTTCTTTATGTTAACAAGGGTACGACGTTATGCAGAGGTGTACCTATAGCTATTTTATAGACAAATGCTGTTATTTATAGTTGCGGCGGAGAGTGGGTGGTGGGGTGGGGGTGGGGGCGAATTGTTTTCTTCTTGCTAGGAGGGGCGAAACAGAAAAAGATTGGGAAGAACTGCACTAGACAATGTAGAAAACCTTGACATGGCTTTGGCAGCAAATAGTCTCCAGAAGGAACCATTTGATTGTTTTGTAAATTGAATCCCAACACCAAAACACAGAGACTTGGCTGGAGATCCCCTGGAATAACACGTGCAGAAAATAGCATTTACTTTTTTTTTTTTTTCTTATAATAATAATTCCTGGGAATGCCCTTAGTAGGTTTTTCTGTGTCATGCCGTATCAGTGACTTTTTTAAGATCAAATGTCAAGGTATCAATTATTTCAACACAAAAAGCCCTTTACCCATGTGGCTATGATTCATACTTGTGAACATGATCTATTGCTATGTAATTAATTTCTCGTTTGACACAGCTAGTTTTTTTAATCAATAACAAAATAGTAAAAATCTCTTAGTTGTTTAGTTTGGTTTCTTGATTTAAAAAAGAAAGCTAGAAGCAACCAGCTGTGAATAGAGGCCCGAGCTGCTACTTCACAACAGATGAGGAGTTGGCTCAGCACACTAAGCAAAGAGCCAGAATATTATCAGATGACTTCATGAGAGACAATACATGGAAGAGACAGCAGGCAGCTGCTGTTTTTGAACCAAATATTGGTCTGCTTTCATAAGCTCAGAGGCAAAATCTTTAATATCTCAGATTTATGAAACATAACTAGCTGTTGACTTTTATAAAATGATAAAGGAGCTTTGGACTTCTCCGTTATAGAACCCTTTTTCTTGGTAGGTACAATATGCATGGAAAAAAAATGTGGTAAATGCCCACACCTCTTTTCAAGAGACGAAAACGGAAAGCTGTCGACAGCAGGGGGAATAGTTTTAAATCCCCTTCCTTCCTACCCTTTCCTGAATCAGGCTGTTAACAATGGCATTGGACCAACTGAGCAGAGAAAGGAAAGGAATTGGAGAATGTGTACTCAGAAGGTCAATAGGAATAGGCTGGACATCAGGAACCATAGAGTGGGTAATGAAACATTTTGGTCTTCAACAGATGGAACAAAACCTACATAGTTAAAAGGCAGGCAAGCCTGTTTTATGTTGTTTTGCAATGACAAAAAAACAACTTTGAGAGCACATTAATAGATTTGGTTTCTCATCAAGGTTCTGAAGTCTTATCAGTGTATATAAATCAAAATCTTCCTGGATTTATGGCAACAGTTGCAGATATTCTACCTTCTTAAATGAAAAGAAAGGTTGTTCCTTTTAGTTTCTTATTATAGAAAAAAAACATTTTATTGTTGCACAGTATTGTTTCTGTGCCTAGAAATGTACAAATGTGTCCTAAGACCAGTGAGAAACCCAAAATAAAAATGTGCTATAAGTGTATTGGTACAATATTACTCGGTAAAAGCACAAATATTTACAGTGTGATATTTGGCAAGGCTAAACCCTGAACAAAAAAACATTAAGTCAAATTTAAATATGTTAACGGTGAGATTTAAAAACACAAAATTAGAATACAATCAACTCGCTTTTTAGCATTCCTTCGAAATCCTTTTACTGCACACAGCCATTGACAAAATGACATTTTGAGGAATATGATGCTAATTTATTCTGCATTATAAACAAAAAAAAATGAGACATCAAGTCCTGTTTCTCGGTAGGAAGGAAAAACCGGTTTCCAACAAGTGGAAACAAGCTACAGTTGGATGATTACTGCCAGTCTGAGACAGGAGCAGTAAACAACACCATGGTGTGTGAGAATTATATTTTAAAAATAGTCCTTCTCCTTATTAACACCTTCAAGTCCCTTCATACTGACATGTGCAGCAAGAGTTAAATAAAGCCTTTATATCAACAAAAATAGTTAAAGTATATATAATACCGTTATTATATTTGTAACTTAATTTCCTGGAGGGAACTCTAAAGAATTAAATCAGGGGTCTCAACCTCAAATAAGTTGAGGGCCACCACCCACACTACCATTTCACTGAAGAACTGCTAGCTGTTAGCTTTCAGAGTTCAATACAAAAGAAAAATGTAATAAAAAATTAGTTTTCCATAGATTCTATGTAATACAACACTGAACCAGAAGGAGACTGTGGTTCAGGGTTTTGGGAATAATAGGATTTACCATAAAATTTGGAGAACAAAGCTATAAAATTTTATTATAAATTCAACTTTCACAACAAGGTGCAAAATATTGGTCCATGAGTGGCAAATGGCCCATGGGCCAGGAGTTTGAGACCCCTGATCTTTAGTATCTTTCCACCTATAGAATCTATGCACCCATACATTCATCCATCTTTCATATGAGATTATTAGTTTCATCAACAGGTTAAAAAAAGCAAAGTCTTGGGTTTTTAGAAATCACTTCCAGGTAATGATCAAGTATCTTTTCAGAATGAATTTTGAGTTTCAGCAGGCCTATGCTTCACTAGTATGACACTTAATCTTAGTTGCACCTAGTGGTCACTCCCACGACAGGTAGCTGTCAAATCTGTCCCTCCAACAAAAATTACAGTTTTGTGTTAAAGAGTTTCATTTAGGTTAAGAACTATAGGGATTTTATGAATATTGGTGGCAGAAAAATGTATGATTGTGCTGTATGTAATGATATTCACTACAGTACGTCAGGTAAGTAATTGCACATATAATGTTATTAACTATTTCCACCTCTATGACCACAATTTTTTCCATATTAGGACCACAAATATGTTCCTGTTTTGTTTGTTTTTATTTTCTTAAGAACTTCCTGCACCTGTGCACGGTGTGTAGTCTGCACAAAGTTCCTATGTGTCAGCTACTACTGACAGCAAGTATGTGTCCCACGGTCCACTCTTAAGAAGTACTTTTCATTGCAATTGGAGTAAAATACTAGTTGGAGTAAAATACTAGTTACTATAAATAAAAAATAAAGACTATTACAAATAAGTTCACGTTACAGTGATTTGCAAATTGTCTTACCGCCAGGGTTTACCTTAGCATTGAAAGTGCTAGAAACCTTTTCTATTACAAAACCCATAGACGAAAAAACCAACCTGACCACTTTACTATAACGTCCCTGTGAAACTGAACTCGTCGCGAACTCATCACATTAAACTCATCACATTAAACGTGTTCTATGAGTTTATAAAAGCATTAGTCCCGCATCGTTCCTTGTCACGATTAGATGAGATTAGCACAACGATACGCAGCTTACTCCTCGAAGTATCTAAATATTAATGACAGAGCTCTCGGTGCAACAAAGAAGACGCATAAACAGGATACTGTACTGTTTAAAACGACTTTAAAGCGCTGATAGAGAATTTTTTATTCGCCTCCTTTCTTCAAAATTGTCATTTCAATTCGTTTATAAAAAGTGTTATAACGTAAAGGAGTCCTAGCTTTGTTGCTACGTACATGTATACACAACACCACAACTTCGCTTTCAAACTTACCGATTAATTTTATGGGCAAACGCCCTTCTTTCGCTGGCGGTAGATGTCATTTCTTGTCCCCATCTAAAGAAAAAACTCTTCGTTTTTTTGTAAACTCCGTCGCTCTTTTGGCTCCGTCCTCTTCCGCGGATCCTGTTGTGCCTCCCTCCAGTGTCTCCGCGGACAAACGCCGAGCGCTTCCTTCTCCACGCCGGTGCCGGGCTCGGATCCCAGCTGCTGGATCCTCCTAGTGGCCGGAAGAGGAACTCACATCCAGGAAGTCAAGTGGACTGGAACAATTTTAAACTTTAAACCAAGGGCTCCAAAGCAGGGGTCTCAAGGGCTATAAAGCAGGGGTCTCAAACTCAAATAAGTTGACTGCAGCTGCCTACACTATCATTTCACCAAAGTGCCGCGGTCAATACAAACATAAAAAAAGATAGATTATGTGTAATACAACACTAAACCACATGGAGTCTGTGGATCAGGTTTTGAGACCCAGACACCACATGTGGAGAACAAATCTATAAAAAATATAATATACCATATATTTACTGGTTAAGCCCCCAATGCTATACTGTAGTACAGAACAGTACATCAATACGAGAAAATACATTTACTGTGATCATCTAAAGATCATTGCAGTTGTATTATTTTCTGATCAACAATGCATTGGATCAAAGTTAAAGGTGCAATGAAGCAAAGTTTCCATTGCAATACATTCATCCCGTTAGTAAATCTTTCATCTAGGTGGGGCCCAGAAAATATTGATCCATGGGTCGCAAGTTTGAGACCCCTGCTGTAACGAATCCTTGGCAGTATATTTATATAAATATTTCCAAGCAACTATGACTATGGAACATGAATAGGTCCCAGAAATCAGTGGACTATACTGGATTAGATTTCTTATGTTACTCGGAAAACGGCCCAGAAAAGGTCCCCAAATTTTTTCAAAGTATTTATATAGATTTTTCATTATTTTTTAATTTTTTATTTAGGGGTTCTAGCAATCAGCACTTCTTCAATATACATCGGATTGAGACTAGACCTTATATCCTAACCTAAACACTGTGCACTTGAACAATTAAAAGTGATGATCGCCCCTTTCGTAGTGTGTTTTAATCAACCTTGTTACACGTGTGGTGTCTAAAAAGTGACCACCCTCAGGAAATGAGAAAACATCCCTATGTACACAACCCAAACAGACAGACCACACCTACCAGACCAAGTAATGTATCAAATCTTCACACAGACACACAAAATATAGCTTTTACTTTTACTCCAAGCACCATGAGTAGGCAACTGAGCAGGTAGATCTGTCAGACACTGGTTCCAATAATGGTGAGCACTGGACCAGCTTTTGAAAGAAGATGAAGAGGGCATTGAAGTTGAACCCAAGATAAAGGAGGGGTTATCTCAGAAGAGGACACTGATTTTATCAAGACTTGAGGGGACTGACCAGTCAACGAATAGAGAGGGAAAGGCCCCTGACAAATAGAATTCTAAAGAAGAGACACCTGAAGTACTGACACCTAAAGAACTGGCTCATAAAGACCAGATACATGAAGAACAGACATCTGAAGAACGAACACTTTAAGAGCAGACTTTTGAAGAGCAGACTCCTGAAGAACAAAATCATTAAAAAACCGACACATGGAGAAAAGACACATAAAGAACAGGGATCTTAAGAACAGACATTTGAACAACAGACCTGACGAACTTTAAGAAAAGTCACCTATAGAATGGAAACCCAATAAAAAGACACTTGAAGAACAGACTTTTGAATAGCAGACCGCTGGAGAACAGAATCCTTAAAACAGACACCTGAAGAAAAGGGACCTAAAGAACAGAAACCCAATGAAAAGCTGCCAGTTCTAGTCCGGGAGACAGATACAGTGTCTACTTTCACAAGTAGACTTAAGGGTTTTCTTTTTGACTGCGCCCATGGTGGCATACAGGTCCAGCCATAGACCCCATGTGGGCCCCATTGTTACCCTCTATCTCTTTCTCCCTGCTATTCCTTATTCAATTTTTCTATTCTACTATCTATTATTTGTGGTAGACTTAACACCTCTTGCCGGGGACCTTGCATCCCCGGAGTCTCTATTCTTTCCCTAGAATCCCATTGCCCTGGGCCTGACACAGGACTCTGCCTGCACATCTATGGCCCAACTCCCCTAGCAGCCTACTGTCTGATCTGGACCATGGACTTCGCCTTATAGAGCATATGAACTTGATTTGACCATGAATGGACTTAAAAGTGCTGTTCTATTTTTGTAGACTTAAAAGAAATTTTAGTTTTTACTTGCTAATGTTTAGTTAGTCTGCCTGTCCGTCCTGGGTGAGGATCCCCTCCACTGTCAATCACCCTGAGGTTTCTTCCTTTTTTTTCCCTTTCTGGGTTTTTGGGAGTTCTATAAGGGCAGGGGCTATCTCTATATATTCTTTTTTATTCTTGTTTTTATGCATGCATGCTTGTTTGTAAAGTGCCTTGAGATAACAGTTGTTATGATCTGGCACTATGAACAAATAAAAGTTGAAGTTAACGTTGAAAAGACACATGGAGAAGAGACACTGAAGAAAAGTCACCCAAAGAACAGACACCTGAACAGAACTCACCTGAAGACCGGACTCCTAAAGGACAGACACATGGAAGCCAGACACCTGAGTAACATTCACTTGAAAAACATTCACTTGAAAAACAGACACCTGAAGGGGCATACCAGTTCAAAAGTGGACATCTGCACTGATATCATCCTCCCCGACAGAAGAAGAGGAGTGAGAGTAGAGCATCATGAAGTTGACCCCAGGGCCAACACAGCGTGCATCATCATTGTCCTACAAGCTACCTACAAGCTTACAGAGGTCTGTTGGATCCAGCAGAAGCATATTGCTCAAACAGTGTGACTACAAAATGTTTATGGAATGCAGAGTCGGTCATTTGAGGCACAGTTTACAGCTAAAAAGTGTTAAATAAAAGTTTTGTAATTAAGAGTTTTAGTGTTAGTTTAATGGCAGTTAAAACATACCAGTCACATTTGACCGAGAATGGTAGAGTCAGGGGTCTGGGATGAATAGAACACCTGTTTTAATGATTGTTATTATTATAATTGTGATTTGGGTTGCAGTTATGCTGCCCATGCGAACCAGTAATGGATAATCCTGAATATTATGATCTATTTTTCCTAGGTCTATTTCAAGAGACAAAAGTGTAATTTGCACTGTGACCTGTGAGAACTTCCTAATTCCTAAAAACTTAATGTCTCTTATTTAAAAAAACAAACAAACAATCAAATAAGAGAGAAATCAGGTGTAGGAGACATGCTTTCCTGAATTTAACAAACTAATTTGTTATCAGTTACTATCGTGAAGCCAAATGTTTATATTATTGATTTACAGTTATTTTTCAGTTGTTACTTTTTGAAGATATCTTTTCATATTATTAAATCACAGTTATAATAATAATAATAATAATAATAATAATAATAATAATAATAATAATAATCTAAGGACAGTGTAACTTTGCATCATGTCTCTGCAGACACCTGCTCCTGTTGCATCAACCCTGAACCGGCAGAGGGTGCTGTATCCCACAGTCTGAGGAAGAGAAATGCAGCCATTGGCCCTTTATGTGTTTATTATACAGTCTTTAAACATGAGCCTTTTAGCACGAAACAAGAAGAATCTACATCCAGGAGAACTGTTCGACAGTTACTGAACAACATACTGTACAATGTTCACATTAATCATTCAAGTACTTTTAACAAACAAATATAAACCACTGCAGTTTTGTTGTTGGATATAGCAGATTTAATATGAATAAGTAACACTGTGGCGTCCACGTCTAGCTCTTTGTTTATATGCATAACATAAATATGTTGTGTCTGGAATCCAGGAAATGAACAGCTACTCTCTGCTGATGCTGCTGCAGCCCTCCCCCCCTTTTTTCTCCACACAGCTGACAGTCGCCCTATTCAGCACCCTGGATAGCAGCTGCTGCTGCTGCAGGTACCCTTGCTAAGACGCATGGGATGGATCATAGAGTCAAAAAAAAAAGAAAAAAAAGAAAAGAGCTTCAGACAGAGAGGACTAGTCAGAGGAAAATAAACCGTTCATGGAAAAACTGCCTTGGCTGTTGTCCAGCAAGGTTTGTCTCTCAAGGATACATGATGTTTATGACGGGAGCAGCTTCCAAGCTGGCGTCAAACCAGGGTCAGAATCACACAATTGACACAGTTAATGAAAAAAGCACAATTTTATATTACCGGTAAAACAGACAACATTAAATCATCAGACTGCCAAGAACTGTTTTTTTTTCCTCTGCTGCTTCAAGGCACTGCAAAATCAGTATTATTACACTGCAGTGTTTTCCATGATGACTTGTTAAGACGTAAAATCTGGCTCTGTTCCCTTGCTAATAAAACTCATTCTAAATACATGCCACAAACACTTTAATGTTATTCCAGCATGCCTGTGTGACATTGCGGTGTCCTTGCAGAACAGCCGGCCCACGTTTCACCACAAACGCACTGAGCTGAACCTGCTGTGACGCTCTCTTCCTCTCTCTCTCTCTCTCTTTTTGTCCACACATTTCTTCCTTTTACTCCTAGTTCTCCTGTTCATCGGAGGCTGTTATCTTAAATGGGCACAACTTTTGTTAGAAAGCCCAACCCCCCACAACAGCACAGATCCCCCCCACACCCGCTCACACACACACACACCCTCCCAACCCACCACCTTCACTGCTGTGTTACCCAAGAACAAAAGAGAGTGTGTCAGACACCACCCACTAGATCCCTTTCACACCAAAACCCCTACCTCACCTCCAGATGGGGTTGCCTCTCGTTTTTTTTTTTTTTTTCAGGGTTTCTCCCTATCAACCCCATGGGTCCTCCAAAGTGAATGTCCCCCTCCCCCAATATCCTATGCTAACCTCCCTCTACCCCTGGAGCCCACTTCTCAGCTGCTCGGTTATCCACCTGCTACTCTGAGAAATTATTCTTTGAGGATTATTTCCTATTTTATGATCAATTTTTATCTTTGGTCTCAGATTTGACTCAGATGTGTTGCATTTATAAAAAATCCACAAATATTTTACTGACATTTATTTATTGACATTGATGTTGCATGGTGCTTGGTTTTTGATCTCTTGGATTTTTCTTTTCCTATTTTAACTGAGAAATTATTTAACAAATTAGAAAACTGGTTACTTTTCTGAGCTATTCTTTCTCAATTTACCCACTAATTAAAGTGACTCATTAGGCCAATAACAGCCATTAACCTGGAATTTCATTGATATTAAAATATTAAATAGATTATATATTAATGCTTCTTATTACCAATGACACAAAGAAGAAGATTGATGGATGCAGTGAGGGAAGACATGGAGGTGGTTGGAGTCAGAGTAGAAGCTTTAGAAAACAGGAGAAGATGGAAAAGGATGATACGCTGTGACAACCCCTAAATAAGGTACAAGCCGAAAGGAAAAGAAGATACTTAATACTAATACTTAAAGTCTAGTGGGTTTTTACTATAATAGTTATAATTTTTTCTAATCTTTCAGTCAATCTTTGTAGATTTTAATGTTAATTTTAGGCTAACCTTTAGACACACGTTGTCGGCCTCCTCCATTCTTACTTATCCCCAAGGGTTCTCCCAAATAGTCACGCCCCCACCCTTCTATATACCCCCCCTCAAGAAGAGGCCACTACTCAGCTGCCCGTCACCCACCTGCTCCGCAGCCACGTGCACATGGCCTGGACATGTCTTCTGTTGATCCCACCCGGGTGTTCCATCAAAACCATTAACCAATTTTCTTTTTTTTTTCTTTAGACTGAAGTCTGCCTCTTAGCATGACAATAGCATTCTGTCTGGATGGCTAAGTTAAACAATGTGATATCCTAAAAGAGAGAACAAATTCCATGGCCTGTGTTTTAAATCAGACTAAATTAGCAGAACTCGGTTGGACAAAAACTGAAACTACACATGTGTAGGACTTGGCTTGTTCATTTAAAAATATAGCCAGCTTTTACAGGCAGTAGAAATTGTTCAGATTAATTCAGTGAGCACACAAAATATAATGACCAAGTTTCATTGAGAAAAATGTTAGATATCAACAATCAGCATTAAGTCGACCAGAAAAAGAGCGGCCTGAGGTCAACATATGCAGTAAAAATAAATGCAACCATTAGGCCCAGCCAACAGTGACCTGCCAGCCAGAAGGCTCGGAGGTTGCAATCTTGGGAGATGATTGGTCTGAGCTCTGTAAACTGAACAGGCTGTGTCCATTCACCTACAACGGGCACAGGCCTCACTTTTGATTCTGAAGTCTTTGGCAGATTTTATGGAACCTCACAAACTGTGTTTTTCTGAATATGTTTGGGCCAGCAGAGAAGGCTTTGCTGGCCCTCATGTCCCACCACTGGAAGCAATAAATGCATGGACCAGTGATGTGCAGCGAGGTTCCTGTCTGATGGGGAATCAAACTCAGATTTCTAAACATATCAACCAAACACAGCAGCTTATTCAACATTTAATATTATGTCAGCATTCTTTACATATACAAACTGTAGCATAGAAAACAACTGTTATTATCTTCTAACCCTAACTTATAAATTAAGTCCACACACTGCTACTTTGGAATAAAAAAAAATGTATAGCTTCAGTTTCTTCAGTTTTAGAAGTCTCTCTGTCTCGGTGGAGATCACTGTAGGAGAAGAAAGATCCCTCCTTTCCCCACATGTTTTACATTTTTTAAGTGTGGAGAATGATCGTCCATTGATGCTATAGTGCCAGCATAGTGAGCACCAGTTGGAGGAACTTTGTTTCGTCTGGAACAGTTTCAATAAGATCTTTCTAGGCAAAAAAAAAAGCTGAGAAGCTGTCCAGACAATTCACATTCTTCCCTAAACGTGGTGATCTTTTCAGTCCAACGAGAGCCACTTTTGTTTTACGCAGCCACAATATGAGGCCAGAGGACTGAGAGCCTCTCAGTGCAGCTCAGCGCAAGAATATGTCACATATGTTGATGATAAAACAAAACACTTTGCATGATATAAACCAGCTGAAAAAAAAATAGATTTAATTCATAAGGGGATTTTTTATATGCTTTCTGCATGTAGCTCTCTCTATGCCAGCGTAGCCTAGAAATCCACGATAAAAACTGAACGTTCGCCTCTAGCTTAGTATTTTAGGTAAATGTGAAAGTTTTGACAACAATTCCAAAATGGTAGAGTTACGAAATTACATGAAAAATAACTTTAACATTAAATAAACCTAACTATTAATTATATTTTGATATTATATTTCCATGATGACAGGTGAGGCTGTACCAAAGAATAAATCAATAGCCCAGAGAAAAAAAAAAGTAACTACCATAATAAGTAACCCTGTTTAAAAATCTTGAAAAAAATCTGTTCCAGCTGCTTCGGTGGCAGGTCTAAGGAATTAGAGCCGTAATCAATAATGCTAATTCTCTTGTCCCTCCTGTGGAGAAGTCTTCCTCAAGGAGCAGTGAGCCATTTGTGTGTCGCAACATCTAGCAGCTTCCAGGCAGGCTCTCCCCATTTCACCCTCCACTCCCATGTTGTCCTTTGCCCTCAAGGGCACATCTGTTACAGTGTTGATCTTATAGACAAGGCCTTTCTTTGGCCGAGGAAGGGACAGCTGCAGGACACATATGAATCACTGCACAATGTGACGTAGCTCCTGGATTTTATCAGCAGTTTTAATGCGAATCAGCAAATTCAGAACTCCAATAGTCACATTTTCTGTGTTCAAACAGGTACACCTTTTGCTAAGGCTAGTGTGCAATTAACCATTATATAGCAAATTTGAAGCATATATTCAGATTTATGTTTATAACTGCTTCACAGCAATTCCTGGAGGCTTTATGGTTTCTGTTCTGCAGGAAATTATACCCCCTACCCCAACTCCTACCCCCTCCCGTCACCATCAACCATCAGCCAATACCACTCCCCCCACCCCAGCACCATCCTCCGGTCCCTAAGGGTTCAAGCACCCAAATCAATTGAAAGAAAGCAGAAAGCACTGTGGTCCTGCCCCTACATCTGTCAGGGAGGGAGGAACAGGAGGGGCTGCACTCACAGCCCATACAGAGGGAACAATATCACTCCATCTGTCACAAACCGTTCCATTTCTGATGGGATAAAATATAGCTCACAAACTCCCATCTTCGTCTCTATGTCATCTACATGTATTGGCTTTCTAGGGCCCAAGCCGCCGCCGCCAAATCCCAGCAGCAGACGCAATGGCGTACTTCTCTTTCGTCTCATGTTACCTTCCGCCCACGTGGTCGCACTTTCCAACCACCTTGCAGATTTCTGCTGTTATAAGCCAGGAAAAACTGTACACAGTGAAGTGATAAATGAAAATGGAAGGTTAACAGAGAGCAGAAAATTTGCATGTAAAAAAGTTCCAGCTTGAACGATTAATGAAAGGAAAAGCAGATAATGTGCGAGCAGGAAATACTGGTGGACGGGGGGGAAAGTAAGATGCAATCTGTTAATAACCATAGGGCTTTTTCATATTCAAATGCTGCTGCTGCCACCACCGCTGCTGCTGCTGCTGGAGGATGGGTGATGCATCTTGATTTCTCTTGGTCCCTGAGCTGTCGTGTCCATAGCGATTTCATTTGATTACTTGCTGCTAGAATGGTAAACTGGAGGCCAAAGAACCTGCAAGGAAAAAGACAGACTGTGAAATGACTACAGTAGCTGGGGGCAGGGTTGATCAGTCCCTTGTCTCCTTCTTCTTCTTCCTTTTCTCCTTCTTCTTCTTCTCACCTAGGTAAATGCAGTTTAGAAACAACTTTGAACATGTAATCTCTATTGACCTGTTTTTGGCCTTTATTGGCTATTTTTTTTTTTTTTTTGCCAAATTCTTCTCATTTTCATGGTTAGTCTTTAGTTTTATTGTCATTTTCTATTCTGCAGCATAACTCATTTTAGATCTCTCGTTTAATAATGCGTGCAATTTTTTTAAATGATTTTTATTCTCCAAAGTGTATATAACATAACCATTTTTTAGCACATATTTCCACATACTTTTTTAGGTATTGCCATGATAGCGTTACTTATGATTTTAATTTCCATTTATTCTGCAAGCATCGGACCATTAAATTAGATTTAATTAACATGAATTGTAGTTTAATTAACAAATAATTTGATTAAATGTAATTGATTTCTTTTGGGGGGCATCAAAATTAGTATTAATTAATTTGAAGCCATGCTGAAGGCTGTTAGGATTACAGATACGAAGATAATTAAAAACCTTGGTCAAACCCTAAACAGTACTGAATATATACATTCGTAAATGCATATACTGTAGATGTATATATACTCTTCCCTCTGTAGTTTTTCCTTACCCTGGCTGAGGGTCAAAGGACCGAGGTTGTTTCCAACCCTGTATCCCGATGCGACAAATCTGATTTGTAAATGTGGACTATATATAAAGTTAGATTGATTGATAAATATACACATACACAAGATATATACAAACACATTTATATATATATGTATATATCAGATAATATAAAATCCCCATGCAGCCATCATGCATTTCTCTCAGTAGCAGCAGTAGCAGTAGCAGCAGGTACAGCTGCAATCTCAGTCATTCATATTTAATTCCTCTGGAGTTCTGTCCAGCCTAATGTGCTATTGATTTTGAGTCTCCTGTTACTCAGGAATGGGTGTGGGTAAGTGGGGAAGGGAAGGCTGAACTGCTCAGAGGAAGAGAAAAAGATTGAAAAAGGAAGAGGAGAATGGAAGTATTTTATATACTAAAACATGATTAAATGGACAAATGTCCACGTAACACATAGCAGATAATTTGGCAAATCCTGATTTTACAACTTAAGTGGAGTTACATGGTTATTCCAAGGTTCGATTGGATGAGATCCATTTTGATTTGATTGGATCAATCTTTCGATCTCTTAGAACATCATTTTTAAACATTCTTGGTTATAGCTTCAGGATTCACAACTGATACTAGCTGATTTTGTTCTTTGCCATCTGTAGATGAGTTATGTCACAGATAGTGCTGATCACTGCAACATTATCTTATGATGGTATTTATAATTTATGATTTCATTACCGATAAAAAGGAGTGTACATTAAATGTAGCCTGTAACAACGACAAAGCCTGAATGTGTTTCTCTTGGAGTTATAACCACGGATGTTTGATAGATAGATTAATACCTAGGGAGTAACCTCCAGGAAATTATGAAACAATGCTCTGGTGATCAGATAACAACCAGAATATGTCATGAATATTTGCAGCTCTTTGCATGAGGACAAACTAATACTGGATTTTAAGTCCAACGCCTTAACCACTCCACTATCCTGGTTGTTGGCTGATCCAGCTGATGTTGTTGGATCAGCCATGGATATCAGCCAATAACAATATCAGTTTGCAGATGCGATCAGAAGTCCCTAGTTACAATTATATATAATCTTTTTACCCATCCATTTTACCAGCAAACCTAGGACCCAGAGCCAGATTTTGGGGAGCCAGATCTGGCCCCCCAAACTTGTTGAATTCTCTTATTAATTTATATTTATCATTTTTCTCTGCTTTTTCCTGCAATGCCAATGTTTCCCCAGCAGATAACTTAGAAAGGGCTGAAAGATTTTGAAGAAGAAAGACAGAAAGAATTTGGTTTTTTGTAATTGTGACGTTGTGATTCACACCACAGGGCACAACGAAATTTGGCCTCTGCATTTAACCCATCATCAAAGTGAGCCTGGAGAGCAGTGTGTAGGGATGATACCATGCTCAGGGCACCTCAGCGGTAACTTGGCGGTAGGCGGATTCGAACCAGGGACCTTGCGGATCCAAATCTGCATCCTCAACCACTACGCCACTGCCCTTTACCATCGTAGCTAAAAAGCCAAAGCTTTTTTCATGACTTTTACACGTCATTATTCACATCTTAGTTCACACAAATGCTCCATCAATCTGTTCATGTCCACTGTCAAATTTTAATATGCATTGTAAACCAAGGGTTTTTTATACTTAATTGTACAAAAACAAGTAAAAAAACAGCTCCTAATAAGACTAGACAACACAGACACGGTCTATCATTTCTATCTCCGTTTTAAAAGGTTTTTTTTTTCTTCTTCCTTCATATCTAAAGCAAGCATCAGGTGCAGCACAGGGAAAATAAAGATAATGTCTGAGAGGTCTGTATATTTAAGCTTCTTCCCCAGACAGTGACTCAGACAGGACAAAATGAAAGATTAATTACCCCATCCATTTTTCCTCTGAGGTTTTGAGTAAAACAGTATCTCACAGCCACATGATCATGTCTGCAAAAATAGGATAATATTCTTATGGGTACATTTTTTTATTCATTTCATATGAAATTCAGAACAATGTCTGTGTTAGATATTTATACACTAAAAAAGAAGAACGTTGTCTTCCGAGACTTTCTCCCTTTTAATCCGTCTTCTCTAATTACAGCCAAGACAATCCGAGACAATACGTCCAGACAGACAGAGAGAAATAAACAGAAAAAGGAAGAAAAAAACAAAGATTGAGAATATTAAGAACAGTATAAGTACAAAGAATAATCTCATAGGAGACCAAAAAATAAGAAATATATTCTATATGTGAACTAGGCTGTTTGCCCGTCTGCAAATAGTCTTAAAAGTAAAATTGTTCAAATCTGGATCAGTTTCTGCTCCACCACTGCTGCAAACACAAACACTGCCTTGATGAGAGCCAGGCCCAGTGAAGGGAGCTGAGATTCAACCAGACATGGGGCTGAATCATCCTCCCCATCCCCCAGATACACTGTCACTCTCTCTCTTCCTCCGTCTCGCTCTCCGTCTCCACTCCACCACAGGGCAATGGCAACAGGCTTTCATTATGACATCCGACTGTAGGACTAACAGAGCTGTGGCCGAGGAATACAGGCCTAGAGGGTTTTGGATGATTTACAAGGATTTGTATCAGCGTGGTTTTAAGAGATGAGCATGAAAAAGTAATATGTTCATTCGAAACGCAAACATTGTTCAAACACATTCTGTGACTTTGGATAAATTGTGCCTTGACCGACAATTTACTTATTTATTTATTTGAGTTTTTAGTGGTTTAAAAGTTTTGATGAAAGACTGTTGGAGAAGTACGCCTGTCGTTGCATACAGTACAGTGGAGACTCCACATATATATGTATTTTGTGATACAAGAAAGCCGTAAACAAAATTTTGCTTTAAGGTAGGGGTAATGATTCAATATACAAGCGAAGCACTTCGAACAGCCTCACTCGCTCACTTACTGTGTTCAACTTCCATCAGGTTATCCATTAGTAGAAAGTAGTGTTATATATACTATACATACAATACTTATAGAACACAGAAAGGAAGGTTTGGAGAAATAGCTAGAGAAGCCAGATTGAGATGGTTTGGACATGTTCAGAGGAGGGACAGAAGATACATTGGTAGATGAATCATCCTAGAGATGGAGCTGCCAGGTAGGAGACAAAGAGGAGATTGACAGATGCAGTGAGGGACTTCATGGAGGTAGTTGGAGTCAGAGTAGAAGATACAAAGAACAGGGGGAGATGGAAAAGAAGAATATATAAATTATACTTAAAGTATTATACAAACTATCATTTGCACAAATAAAGGATCCACCATCACACATTAACATTAAGTTGTGCCCCAATAAAAATTATTGGGGCACACTTTTAACTTAAAAAATAACTTTTCAAGTATGTTTAATATAACATTCAGTAACACTTGAGTAATGTCTCCTTGCGATCAAAGTTATTAAAAAATAGAGATGATGTCTAAACTTTTGCCAATATAACAATGATGTCCAAACACTTTTGGTGTATGTATCAGTATTGAAAACATTTTTTTAATACCGATATATACCACCATTTTCCCCAGAAACTGAGTGGAACATCTTAGAACACAAGAACAGAAATTTGGCAAATCCAAGATATTGGGTTACGGATTTTCATTATAAGAGGAAAAAAATACATCACATAATTATGCAAATTTTTGACTAGGGCTAACAGCAATTCCCACTGAAAACAAGTCCCAAAAGTGGACCACGACCCATGAGTTGAAAATCACGGTATAATAATAAGACTGGAATGACATTTATTTGGGAAAACCGCGATCCAAGATAGTACCTTGAGTTCAACCCAGGAACAGATTGCGCTTGTATCTGGAGGTTCCACTGTATTTGCCGCCACCTTTCTGTACTAATGAGCATTCCACACTATGCAAAAAATGCTAAACACTCTTGATCAAACTTTAAAAAAAAAGAAAGTAATCACCAAAAAACAACAATAAGGCTTTCAGGCTAAACTGATGCTTGATTCTTTGATGTGCTAATGTGCTTAAGGTGCTTCAGATGCCTTTTTGCTCACAGGGAAGATTCAGATGCCGTGCTTCTAACCACAGCTGTGATGAGGGCCCACAATTAAGCCTATTTATTCACATTAAGTGTGAACTGTGAGTGGAGCTGCAGTCAGTTGACAGACCTGGACGCTTTTGTGTCAGAAGAGCCGCTTTCATTCTGTAAACAAAGCCGGGGAAAAAAACACAAGCACCTAATGACCAAATCTCACCGTGTCCCCTCAGACGATGGCACACCAGCAGAAAGGCACACGCTCACGGATACACTCAATTTAGCATCTCGAAAGAAAAAAAAAAATTCTAAAGGACTCACAAATGCTTTGGCCAGAGCTGGGTAAATGCTCAGCAGACTGGTGGAGGTGGAGGTGGAGGTGGAGCCAGTAGCTCCATCTCTACCATTCATTAAGCCTAATGATGGCTCATCTCCGCAGTGTTTATTCACACCTCTATCACCCCAGCTTTGGGCCAAAGATCTGCTGATGTCTGTGTTGCATTTACATACAATTTTAACATTTAACATTGATGCCATTGAATAATTTAAGATAGTTCCACAAAAACAACAGAAGTTGAAGGACAATTAAAGTGAAGGAGGAGTAAAGAGGCAACGGTGCAAGCGTGGTTTGGCAGAGTAAGGGAGTAGACGAAAATAACAGAAAAGAAATATATAATTTATATATTTAAGTTGGTTTTGTCCAACATAGAAATAAAGGGAATTGTACTATACTGATATCAATTTGGGAAATTGTTGCTTTAGGGGGGCAGTAATTGGTTTAACTGTTATTAAGGCGCTAAGCTTGTGATTCCCACGGAATTCACACCTAGGACTCTCTGACCACCCCGTTTTTGAGACATGCTAACCAATAAATTATATGGTACAGAGAGATATATAAAAATACGAGTGATACTATACCATATGTTAAAGTGCTAAGCATTTAGACTGATTTTTTGAGACTGTTCTGTGGATTAAGGTCCCTTAGATGTGTTAGCTATTATGCTAGTGATTTGTGTGCTCTTGGATGTTACATTCACCTTCACTTGGTGGCATAAGATAACTATCACACAAGAGCAATAGTGGGCCGTGCATTTCAACCACAGGCCTTCATTGACATCAAATTAATAGGCCTCATAGTAACATCTGTATGACAATAGGACTTGAGAAACCACACATATACATTATATCAGCTTTAATATAGGCTAATCAAGCAACACTTAATATCCAGAGCATTTAAATCTATTATTTTTAGTATTTTTGACATTTTACTGGCCAAGTGGTTGACAATTTGTTTCGTCCCCACCAGATTTCTGGCTTTGATTCGCAGCGTTTCGACATCCAAAAAATCCAATAGGCGAGCACATTTGCCCACAGGTAGTCAAAGTGCGAAAATGTACAGGAATTGAACTGATTCATATCACTTACAGCAGGCAGAGCCTTCACTTTTTATTTTGAAGGCTCTGGCAGATTTCGTGGAACCTGACAACACTACGTAGCTGAAATTAGATTGGATAAAAAGTTTTTATCCAACTTTTTAAAAGTAAAAACCCTTTTCATATCAATAAGAATAAATAATAATACATCTTTATTTAAAATATTTATGAATAAATGTGTTTTTATGATTATGAAGCAGAGAAGGCTTTGCTGGCCCTCTTGGTCCACCACTACACAAAGGGACCAGGGGCTCTGAGTAAATCTTTGTGTCTTTCTTTAATTCCTGTTACTATCTCATCATTGCATTCCACTAAACAAGACCAGACGTCACATTAAAGAGAGTAAATGGTGACTAGGACGTAATCTGAGAGATTTTTGTGACATTTTTGTTCAGTGTGGATTTTCCTAGGGTAAAAATAAGTGCCATGGCTCAAACAATGTTGATTAACTTTAATGTAACAGATGCATAAAATGTTATTTACATTTACATAGCTATCAGAAACAATTATTCATTCATTCATCTTCATCTGCCTGTCCATTGCTGGGTCGCAGGGGCAGCTGGCGTCACCCAAATCGCTTTGCACCATATTGTGAGCCCTTGTGTGGGTGGTGAGCCCACAGGAAGCTATCAGTAACACTTAATGCATATTTAGTGTTAGTAATGTCTACTAGATACTATTACTACAATACAAGTACAGAGGACTGTGCTTGATGTCGCAAGGAAAATTAATTGGAATAAATGTAATGATATCAGTCCTTAAAGTATTAATTTTAAATATACTGTATAGTAAAATTGGGTTTTAAAGTGATAGCTGTGAATATGTGGGCCCGGAAGGGCCTTGACACCTTTCTACCTACAGGGGTCACTAAAAAGTTTAAGAACTAATGAACTGAATTTGAATTTTTTTAGTTTTCTTTAAGGTATGAGAACAAATGTATTGTTGAATAAAATCATTCATCGCCACTATTTCTCTCCTCAGAGAAACATCTGTAAATATGCTTGAGAAAAGATAGAAATTGGAGGTGAAGTGGATTAACCTTGGCTCGGGGACCAACAATAGGCAGTCCATGAGATGATTCATAACAAGGCCAATAACCACCGTTAGTAAAGCAGGTTTGGGTCACCCCTCGTCAGACCTGAAAGGACAAAACCTCTCAGACCAGCCATCCTTCTTTGAGCCGTACACAATTAAACACTGATTTACGTGCCCACCCTCTCAGGCCGTGTTCCTGCGGTGGTGTGTGGAAATAGGTCATTTGTCCTGTGGAAGGGAATGCATTATAGATGAAGCCAAACTGCATATCTCGGTGAGCACTCAACCACTGCTCCACCCACAGGCAGCAGCATGAGGTGGGCTGAGCAAAGAGTACATATGTAACCTGAGACAAAAATCACTACAATCCTGTTTTTACTGTATTCAACAGACATGGTTTAAGTCTGGTGCAGTTTTTACTTTCAGTACGACAGAACATATGACTGTATATTCAACAGGATTCTTTGGAGCAATAAAATTAAGCTTTCTTCATTTGACTTATAAAACTTTGTACAATGGAAATCACACATTTTTTTGCATTGACTTGTTGCCAGCTTGAATTAAAATTGAATCTGATGTTGTCAATCTTGTTGATCTTTTAGATCAAAACAATCATAAAACAATAAACCAAGAATAGCAATAAGTGAATGTTTTCCCTTTTTAATTTAATGGAAATGACTATACATAGATTTTTAGAAGAGTTTTAGGTTGCGGACCTTTGCAAACCAATAGATAGACACTGTGCTAAAATTATCGACCATTACTGAACATTATAAAGGATAAAATATTGTTAAGTGAGTGATTTTGGGACATTTAATATTACTTACAAAGATTACTTAGATTTCCTGGACAATATGATACGAAAGGACCCCAAAATATCTCTTATGATCCACCTGGGGATTGAAACCCAGTATTTGGGAAACAATATCAATATATAAATACCTAATAACTTTACAAGACGTACCTCTTGTTTTTGATCACCTGCTCTAGACCCAGTGAGAACAAACAACTATATGAGGCACATTAAAAATGGATTAAATTATTTTAGAACTGAAAATGCATAAAAAGTATAAACACCTCTAGGAGGCATAAGATAGCTATTAAACATATGGGTGTCTTTGTGTGTTTTTCATTAATTCCTTCAAGTATTTTAGCATTGTGTTCTACTAAACAGCCTTCAAATATGACAAATGAGCAAGTGTGAGAAAAATGAACTGAAAGATTAGACTTGTGACAATTTTCTTCAATGATTTTGTAAGAGAGAAAAAAAAAAGTGCCCAATTCTATTGAACATTGATGCTGCAGATGCGTTGAATATTATTTGTTTACATAGCTATCAGTAAAGGTAAATTTATATTTATTGTTAGTAATGTCTACCAGTTGGCTCTTCTATTACTATTGCACTAACTTCATGATTAATGTGAGTCTCCTGCAGTACATACTACATTGGCCAAGTCTTTGAAAAAAAAAAGTAAAGGAACTTCGGAGAAGCTCGGAGCCAAATGTATTAATATATACAGTATTTTTAAGGCCTAAAACAATAAAACTTTATTGAATAAACTTATAAACTTTGTTGAAGAATTAGTTTTTTTTTTTTTACAATAACAGAGCATTAGTTACACAATTTGTGGTCAAATAATAATGGGTATTCATCTGCACAAGGTGGCAAAAATTATTCATTAATCATTAATAAAAGAGTGACCAAGGTTTTTTTTTTTAAGAAGATCTCTGTGTGTCTTTCATTAATTCCTTCAGCATTGTTTTATACAAAACAGGCTCAAGCTTCATGTTAAACAAGCAAATTGTGAGTAAAGGTTGCTGTGAGGCACATGAAATAATATATTTTTAGACTTAAAACGCATAAAAACTGTTGAAGAATGGTGTTACAAGAACAATGAATTGTGGTCATTACAATTATTTTATTTTTTTCCAAAATTTCAAAACCTATTCATGTTAATATTCAACATCCGTCTGGAAAAGAGAAAATGCAGAAACAAAAATAACTGTAAAGAGTCAAAAATACACAGCAGAGTCTACACCCATCTGTTCTCAAAGTGCAGGTGGAGCCCTCTATTCACTCTGTCCGACATGTGTGTATGTGTTTGAGAGAGAGAGAAAGGAGATGGTGGGCAGGAAGAAAGGAAGGGCAGCCAGAAGGAGGGAGAGGAGACATGGAAGGGCAGAGACTGAAAAGAGAGAGAAGGACGGGATGGAGTCAGGGAAAGGGGGAGGGATGGAGGGAGGCAGGCAGTCAGGCAGGCAGGCAGGGAGGGAGGGGACTCTTGGTGATCTCTTCTGAAGGGGATAATGGAAAGGCAGCACATTGCAATGGCTGCCATGTAGTACCCTCCCTGCACAATTAGCCAATCAGCGACATCCTTTGCCAGGCAGGAGGACGCATAAAAGAAGAACATTGCAGCAGAGGCACACAAGGAGATTGCGAAAGGAGCAGGGAATTACACTCAAACACAGCAGGACCACAACACCCTCCCCTGGACACACCCTGCTGAGGATCACTGCTGCCCTCTCTCCCTCACACACTCTCTCTCTCTCTTTCCTTTTTTTCCATCTCAATCAATCGCCTACGCCACTCGGAGAGAAGGCCCCCTCATCGTCACCGCCGCCGCCACCGCCACCACCATCCAGTAAGAAAAACAATAAAAACACATCGTCCTTATTTTCACCCTGACGAGGACACCGACAATCTCCGAGGGCTGAGATCACCCGGACGAAGATTGTATTTTTTTTCTTTTTCTTTTTTTCTTTTATTTTGGACTTCGGCACCAGCGGAGGACTGTGTCAATTCACAAGATCACACCAAGACTTCGCTCCGGGATCGGAACAAAAGACGGACCTAGATTTCTGTGAATTGTACGTCAAGAATGGTTACTGTACGTATGATTTTCTTTATTATTAATAATAATACCATTCATTTTATTAGCAGTGTATTTGTTATTTCTCCGCCGATGTAGTGAGTGTTAATGAGATGCACACATGTGTCACGGCCCAGTACACACATCATTCACACGCCGGATTAGCTTTGGTGGAGATTAATCTGATAACACACTACCGTACGTGGGATTATAGTCTCCGACACAGGACGGTATGCGGCGGCAGTGCTTTATTAGCCTTCTCACATTGATACATGCGCCATGCCGGCAGTCTGTGCTCCTGCCTGTAGTAGTCATCAGCATCAGCACCAGCCGTAAAATGGATAAAGTCCTGTATCCTGCCATTTTAGATACAGCACACTCTCAGTCACGGTGTCGCAGCAGATTTCTCTAATGATGCAGGAGTTCTGCAGGAATCCTGCAGGACTACATTGGTAGAAGAAGAAGAAGAAGGAACATGGTGAGGATGATGAGGAGGAGGTGGAGTAGGAATTGATTCCTTGAGCTGTGCTGTGGCACAGTGAGGGATGCTGGAGCTGGGGTTCCTTTATTTTCTCCGTCATTCTCCTAAGACAAAAACACAATGCCCGGAGGCTCAGGGCCCATCATCCAGGCAGCATCCAGGAGGAGAAAAAGGGTCGAGTCACTCTGAGAGGGAGGGGAGAACGGAAAGATGACAGGAAGGAGGAGGAGGAGATTACGCATCCGTTGGTTTACATTGAATCAGACAAAAGACCAAAATTCCTTAGAGTCCTGATGAAAGATCAGGGTAAATCGACCTCGAGTCTGGAATTTCCATCCTCATCTCCGTATTCCATCTTCACAGCAGGCGGCTCTGAGCCACCAAAACACCGCCATGTACGTGCGTTAAAGCGCATGGCAGTGATAAATGAGCTTGGCACTATGCGCCGTCGGTCGGATTGGGCGTGTCTCTGCTGGACCCCAGATCCTAACCGTGCAGGGGCCTTTGGCGCGTCAGACGCGGCCTTTTGAAGGGTATAAATCGTTCACCTCGGACCTCTCCACCTGCTCCGCACTCTGGAGACACTTGATCTGAGACAATGGAAAAAAAGATAGAAAGAAAAACCAGACGCGTGGATTTATTCACTGGAGTCCAGGATTTGAGGGATGGGACCTGCTGTGTGCCTTAGATGCACCTGGTTCCTCATCCTCACCAGAGTCGACAGAATGTATTCAACGTGAAACATAGATAAATATATATGTTCTTAGAGACTTGATGGTTGTAAAAACAGCTTCACACCTGCGTACTGCTCCAGAACACACAGCCTCAGTTACCTATTGTCCCTGACCGTGGTGGTATAGGCCTCACAGGCTGAGTCACACACACTCACACACACACACACACACACACACACACACACACACACACACCGGTAAACGTTGTGTCTCTGCATCCTCCCATGGCCCGCAGTGTCAGGAAAACAAGAACATTGAGTCAGATAACCTTTCAGGAGCATTTTAACGAGGACAGACGTCTAGACATGGGGAAAATGTCAATACCAGGAAAAATAAATATATGCACATAACAATAATATACTGATAAAATCCACTGAATTTGGTTTTAGCCAATAAAATGGTAAAATAAGTGGAAAAAAAACATAACAATCTTCTGGGAACAAACCTAATCAATCAATCAATAACATATTCGTTCAAAGTGTCGTGTTGGAGTTTATATGAACTCGTGTTTATATGAAGTAACGTTACACGTTCGTCAAAACATGACAGTTCTAAGATCATCCACGTGGCGATGCTGCTGCTGATACTGGTGACTGTTAACGGCCATTGTTCTCCAAGACTCATGCAGCCTGTGGCCACAAACACAAAGCGCCACTGTTTACATTAATATTCATAGTGCAGCCATGGTGTGTGTGTGTGTGTGTGTGTCAGAGAGAGAGAGAGTGAGAGAGACAGTGGGTGAGAGAGCGAGAGTGTGTATCAGAGAGTGAGGGAGAGAGAGAGGGAGAGGAGGAACGGGTGGCTCTTTTGTTTGGTCACTTCAATACGTTTATTCAGCAGAAGAACGCCTCATGAATGCAGAGCTCACGTCCCGCACAAGTCGCGCGTTAAGAAAGTAACCAAATCAACGCATTCATGAACTGATGGATTTGTTACCCTGCTCGAAATGTTCGTTATCAGGTGGCGACCATTCATTATTTTATTCATGTAATAAATCACGCTAAGAATGTTGGGTGTTTTAGTTAAAAAAAGGGCTGTTTTCCGGTCATATATACTGGAGGCTTCGGCCCTGAAACGGGAACGTGCGAAAGCAAAGCCACTCCCTATTTCAGCACGTTGGACAGCGCCCCGTAAACTACAAGGACTGACAAGGACAGAGAAGCCTCTTCCAGACGGTTCTGATCATCTCTGACGTCGAAGAACGGCGTAGGCCTTAAATATCAACCGGAAAAAGAACATTTTATTTATATTCACACGTTTTAAGATGAATATTCGTCTGCCTAGACGGGAGTGTCAGTGAACCAGCGCTGACTCCTGTTGGGTTACAGCTGCCACCGTGATCCTTTAATATGCAGAGAGAGTGATAGAGACAGTGTTAGAGAGAGAGTGTGCGCCCTTTGTTTGGAATAATCCCATAATCCTCGTTAGTTAGAAGGCTCATTTACCTCCCCTGTTTATAAGAAGGGGGGCAAATGAGTAAACCTTTGGCTTCTTGTGTCACACCAACAGACAGATAAATAGATTGTGAAAAATGTACACACAACCCAGCCCTAACCCATTCCTACAAAACAAAATCATAATTATGCAACTCAGTTCATGGCAGCGACTGCTTCACAGCAGTTTGGATCACTGAGAGACGACAGCTTTCTAAAAGCAATGTAGAATGTGTATGCTATTTGTGATCCAATACTTGAATTCCAGAAAGTATTTGAGTCTTCCCATACATTTCTTATTTTTAAAGAAACCCCAGATTTGTGTGTACAGGAGCAATACTTATTATTTTTAATCTCTAAAGCCAACTTGGTGATAGAGAGACAAAGAGACATAGATGAAAGAGAGAGAAAGGTGAAGACGGTTGGTGGAAATCTGATTTTACAAAGCCTAAAACAACAGGCCAACAGATACTTTGTTTTCAACACAAAGTGTTTCCTGCTCAATTATAAGCAAATGCAAGGTCCTGATTAAGTGATACAGCCTCATTCCTAGGCAAAATGTATAATTTGTTTAAAATCAATCAGCCAAGTGGTAAAACTTATCTCATTTGTTAAAGATCCTTAAAAAAAAGCATCAAATCAAAAATCAGTTCTTTTTCACGTATATTACGGTATCTTTTCTGACACAGGATGACTTATTTTCCCTATTTGGAACATAATTTATTGACACGAGCTGTTTTGTGCTCAAAATGTACAGTACTCATGTACTGCTTCAGTTTGTTTTTAATTTAATTATGTGCAACACAGTGTAGGTGGTGCATGTGCTCAGCAGCGAGTGGAGGCACTGGCGCTGTTTGCGTGCCAGTCTGCGTTCATGCATTTGTGAGCAGCGTAGGACTGGGGGCAGGGCTTGAGGTTGCGTGCTGTGTCTGCGGTCCAATGTAAGCAACCGATGCTGATGCAGTGCATTCAATATTAAAGGAGACCCCAGCAGACCCCCAGAATAGAAAAAAAAAGATAATAACCATGTAGGCAACTGTAAAAAATGCCATGGGTGATATTTACTTTCCTAACTGCCCTGTCTCTGTTAGGATATTTACATGTAGGCATCATATCTACAAAGCAATTTTTAAGTGTTCATTTTAATTTTATATGACTTCAGAGGGGGATATTTATAGTCTTCTAATGTATTAAAACCCTGAGTTACTGCTTGTGTCAGCCACTTGCAGTGTTCAGCCTTTTCTCGGTGGATTTGTGAATTTTATGGCTGCCGTGTTTTACTGTGGAGCAGTGATCTGCTAGTCTAAGGGTTATTGTAGGAGATGTGTCGTAAGTGACGTCTTTTTTATACCCAAGTAACGACTCTGCGACAATAAGGACATGTTCACTTAGTCATATATTTCTGATATATATTTATTTCAACTGAGCCTTGCTGTTCCTGAGTTGAAGTAGTAAGGTAACCTTTTGAGATAAGCATGTAAAACAAGGACATTCACACTTGATCTTCACAGAAAATAAAAAAAAAGAAAGAGAAAAAACAATGTAGGTCTGTCAAAGGTAGGTTTATCAATAAAGTTAATCAATGCAAGACGGAACACCTAGTCTTGACGGAAATTAGATTTTACCATATAAGGTAACCAGGCGTTTCTGGATGGCAGTTTATGTCTTTACATAAGAACTCATGGCCCTCCTGATATTTAAAGGCAATACAATGATAATTTATTACCACTAAATCTTATTTAGTCACTTTTTTTAATGTTTTGTTCAGCTTTTAACAGCTTAATATAATATATTGTTTAGCTTCATTTAGAGAAATAATTTAAATCACTCAAAATTACTTGGAAAAAAATGTGTTTGTTACAGTAATTAACTTGACACCATCTTTGAAATCAGACTCACTGATAATTTTATAAGATCATTTCAAAATTAAGAATTAATAATCCAAAATATACATAAGTTGAAACTTTTGGTCACTGCCCTTGTCTTAGAGCAAGACGTCAACCAACCCCAGTAATACATAGTGGGGATTCTGCCAATAGTAGTCAGTACAACTGGGCATCATCATTTTTCGACATAAAACAAAAAATATAAGGTGTCATCCAATCAAAAGTCATCGTGAACTTTAGCTGTTAGAAGCAGAAGGCATTCATGAAGCTTTGCAGCAAAATTATAGGACCAGGTGATGGCAGTAAAAACTGTTTTGTTTTTTTGTTTTTTATTTGTCGCCCTATCCTTGGATAAGAAAGCGGGCATTTATAGAAACACAGAACTGAGAGTTAAAAGTGCAGGAAAGTAGAGCAGGACGTTTTGTTTCTGCTGAACACACGTTCCCTGAGAACCCCTTGTGGATCCACACCCTTACTGCAATAACAGACATAAAATATATATATAAAAATACAACAATACTTTTACTGAACAGTACACTCTGTTGATGTTATATATACATTTATATAACATTATTCTTCCAGGTTATTATTTTTACAAGCAAATAATCTTCCTCCTTTGTTGAAAGCCCAGCAACACTTTCTCTCATCATCACATTCCTCAATTTCCACCATCCATCCTATTGTAATGATGTAATGGTGTTTGACCCTGGAAGAGAGCTGGGGGAGGGGAGACGTCGAGGAAAAAGCCACTGTGACATCTGCAGGACCAGTGGAAGAAAGCAGTGGGGATGAAAGATGAGCAAAAAGGAGACGGGGAGGGAGGGAGGAAGGGAGGGACTACAGGGGGCTGCAGATGATAAATCAAACCTGGTAGCCATCTCTATACTAGTCCCAGACATATATTTATATATATATGTAGTTAAAATGTTTTTATAAGACCATGTTAAAAATTAAATTTATTTACGGCAGTGTTTGTTGTAAATAAGAGTCTGACCCCATTCTCTCCCTCAGCAGATAATCAGCACCATGGAAACCCAGGTGTCTAACGGTCCAAGTGGAACCAGTATGCCCAATGGTCCAGTCATCAGCACCAACGGCTCCACAGACGACAGCAAAACCAACCTGATCGTAAACTATCTGCCTCAGAACATGACCCAGGAGGAGTTCAAGAGTTTGTTTGGTAGCATCGGAGAAATTGAATCTTGCAAGTTAGTCAGGGACAAAATTACAGGTACGAGAAAAAAAAAAAAGATTGTTTTTAAGGTTTTAACATATAATTATATTATGTTCGATCTGACGTCCTTTTTCCTTGTCCTTAGGTCAGAGTTTGGGATACGGATTTGTCAACTACGTGGATCCAAACGATGCGGACAAGGCCATCAACACGCTCAACGGTCTCAAACTGCAAACTAAAACAATCAAGGTAATTATTGTTGACGACATATCGATATTGTTAAAACAAATATCAACCGGCACCAATATTGCGTGGCAGTTTTGAAAATGAATTTGTAAAATGCACTGCAATGCCGCCATCTAGTGACTCTCAGTTTAACATACAGCTGTTTTCCCCAAATCTGTTTTTATACCATTTTGTTTTCACTATAGGAGGAAAAAACTAAGATAATACTTAGAGATGTAACACAATTAGGAACTATCATTGGTCAGCCATATTAGCTGACGTCCTTAAGTTAACTTGATTTGTGTTCCTCCAGTTTTTTTTTCCAACGAACGGAGGAAGTGGAGACTTTAATGAAGGGGGTGTTGAGAGAGAGGGTGGCAGATGTGACAGAGGGATGGGAGGGGGAGGTGGCAGAAGGGAGCAGTGGCTAGAACAAAGACAGTGAAAGAAAAAAGGGTGAAAGGGACTGCGAGTGTGGAGGTCAGAAAGCAAGGGGCAGACAGCACACCCAGGTTATTGTGATGGAAATGTAATTAGCGGAGTCCAACTGTGCTGCATGAGGGTCAGTGCATGCAGGTTAACCCATCTGCCTTCAATCAGGGTGAATTGGGGGTTCACCCAATTCGATTCACTTATTAAATAACCAGCTCCTGGCCTCAAAATCATGACAATTGCTTCAGGATTACGCCCCTGTCAACTTTAGGATTTCTGATTTTCAGTGTAAAATCTTTGATGGGGGGTGGGGTTCTGGGGTCGCTCCGAGAACAGAATGCCAATGACAGGATTAGGGACCATATGGGCTTCAGGCACCATCTGTACTGTGGGAGCGACAGGGAGAGGGTTAATTATAGGGCAGCCTGTGCTCCCTGAACACAGCAACTCCCCTCTGACTTGTCCAGAACACCCTAATCACCGCAGCACACAACCCCCTCCTGTTCATACAGTCTGTCTGTGTACACAATGACACTGGTGCTTTGTAGGAAAAGGATGAAATCAGAACACCTGTATTCACAGGAAAAGGGGTATGGTTCAACGATCGGGTCGTCTCAGTGCATGTGGACAAAAGAAGGGCATGAGATTAGCTGCAACATCTTCAATCTTCAATTAGAGGATGAAAAACATGTTACCCCGGTGAATTTTCTATGTCTACAAGTCATGGAGAAGCCTGCAGGTTCTGCGATGCACTCACTTTGTTTGCTGTTTGCTGCCACTAAAGCTGTTCTCTCCCAAGAGGAAAAAACAGACAAAGGCGGGAGGCAGGAACAGGGAGGGCGTCTCAGCCTATCTCGCTCTCACACGCACAACACTCACTATGTCTCTCCATCACACACAAACAGGTCATCCCTGACAACACACTGAAGCTGGCTATCTACCAAACCCATGCGCCTGAGAAAATAATAGTGCATGCAGCTTTTTAAATTAGGTGCAAAGCAATTTGATTGAAAATATACTAAAAAAAAAAAGAAAAATGTGTGAAAGAACAAAACACGTCATCAATTAGGCAAAAAGGGATTTGAGGAAAATGATGATCACCATCAGTCTGGGTGACAGTGACATCCTCACGCCGGTTCAGCCTGAGCTCAAAAGCAATGATTATATCCTCAAATAGTGCAGTGTCTAATTTGTGGAGGTGTTAAATACAGACAAACCAATGGGTGTTAAAGTCAATCTGTTGAACTCACGTTGGAGGAAGGAAATGGAAAAAGGAAAATCCACTTTCCTTTTTTTATGCTATAAATTATTCGAATAACATTGTTGGGAGCCTCAGAAGGCCCATCCAACCACAAAGGAACCTTCAGATTATTGCAGAACTCCAGGCGAGTTATGGTGATTAACAATGTGTTAATCACAAAAAAAGTACAGATTATAGCCTTTTTATTGCACAAATAATTAATAATAAATAATAAAAAACCAAATGATTTCATTTTCTTCTTTTTACAACTGACTATTTCTAGTTTAGAAATCTGCAAAAGTGTCTGACAAATATATAAGTATGGCATGTAAATACTGTAAAACGTAACAGCTATAGATTTGTTTACACCAGGGTAAAAGTAATATAAGTTCAAAACACTGCTAATTGTAGAAAACAACAGGAGAGAAACACAAATAACAACATTACATCTAAAGGTTAAAAGCCAACTCGTTGTCTTGTCAAAATAAAAGAACACCTGCTACCTTCACACCTTAGATGGCGCTGTATTAACTCCTAATCTGTTGTTGCAGAGAAACAGTGGAAAGAGAAAAGGCCCATTGCAAAAGTCCAAAATAATACATTGTTTTGATGGCCTCAGAAAACGACTGTAATGTTTATATAAAGCAAAGACTGACAATTGTCCTGTCTTGCCCCCTCTAGTGGAGATAATTTATTTTACGACCTCCTCAACGGCAAGATTGGAATATTATTGACAACCCGATGTTTTGTCTATCTTTTTAAGATTAAGATTTTTCACACCGCTGTTTGAGTTGCTGCTGCCAAGTGACTGGAGGCCTGTTTTTTGTCGAAGGCTAACAACAGTCGTCCAGTCCCGCTTTTAGGAAAATGTGAATCTTAAAACAGAAGTGCATGTTATGTTTTAATAAGATCTACTTATACAACAAAAAATGCCTCAACAGACAAGTAGTTGCTGATTACTTGTCCTTTGGCTGTGGTCTTCTGTTTTATTCTGTCTATTTTAGTCCACTGAAACTGGATAATTCCAGTATCTAGATGTTTTTTTTCTAAAAAAAAAAAACTGCTTGCTTTTGCTGTTCCAGGTATCATATGCCCGACCAAGCTCGGCTTCTATTCGTGATGCCAACCTTTATGTAAGCGGACTCCCCAAGACCATGAGCCAAAAAGACATGGAGCAGTTGTTCTCCCAATACGGTCGCATCATCACATCTCGCATCCTAGTGGACCAAGTTACAGGTACATCCTCATGTCACCTCCCATGACCCTTACTGTATCCAGTCAGGCCACGGACACGTGATGATAATGCGGTGAAATTGGTCTACTTTCTTTTTCGTTCTGCCAGGCATATCACGAGGAGTGGGCTTTATTCGATTTGACAAGCGAAACGAAGCAGAGGAGGCCATCAAAGGTTTGAACGGACAGAAGCCTCTGGGCGCCGCTGAGCCCATCACTGTTAAATTCGCAAACAATCCCAGTCAGAAGACGGGCCAGGCTTTACTGACTCAGCTGTACCAGACCGCTGCCCGCCGATACACCGGGCCCCTGCACCACCAGACCCAGCGATTCAGGTACTGAAACTTGACTTATTCAACCTGACCATGTTGATTACTAACCAACAGAGTCCGTAGTTTACAGACAGGATTCAAGACCAAAATCACTCAATAATCAATGTCCTCCTGCTTTGTTGATATCCATGTTGTTCTGTCAGTACCGTGAGGTTTGTTAATGTTAAATCAAGTGAGAATGAAACCCAACATCACCAGAACCAGAGTCGAGTCGAGTTGTAAAAAACGTGCAAGATAAAAATCATTTGTGGTAAAAAAAAAGAGTCCTGAAGGAAAGTAGGACATTCTTTGTCACCTGTGTAACCAACTGTTCCTTTTAGCAATGTTGTTCTAGTAAAGAAGGATATGGCAATGTGTCATTGTCATTCCTCTTTTTCTCTGACTTTTTTCTTAACTGCAGTGTGATCCCTTCACTTGGAAAGGGACCAGACCCAAATAGCAGCTCAAAACCAATGTAAGAGACCAGATTTTATCCATACCGACACAAAAATTAAAAAAAGAGGGGAAAAAATTCATGTCCATTGCCAAGTAGAATGCCACGTTATATGCGATAATAGAGATTTTATAAATGAAATACACTAAGGATATCTTAAAACTGTACAAGAATTGATCATACGACGGAAAAAAAAAATGTTTCCTTGAACACTGTGGCGATTATCGTATTGCACAGGTTGAAAGGGGTAAATATTTGACATTGACTGGTTGTAAGACAGCCAGTGGTGGGCCATCGTAGTCAGCATGTAATCTGGCTTGATCACTATCAGCATCACTGACCTACTACTGACACTTTAATACATTTTTGTCATGGATATGTATGTAACACCATTTAATACCACCTTCATCTTATATATTTTATCTTAACTGTGCTAATTTAGTGTTTGTTAATGCCACAGCTCTCACATTTCAGCCGTCCTTTGTATAGAGGGTGGAACAATTATGAACAATAATAATATATTTATATTTCTAAATCAACAGTTCTGGTGCCTAGTGCATTTCAAAAAAGTAATATTTTCACATAACGTTGTTTGGTTTCAAACAGGGGTGTCAAACTCATTTTTGGTCTAGAGGTTTCACATTTAATTAAATATAGTTTTGGAAGGATATTTTCTAAACATATAGCAGCAGTATTGTTCTGGAGGTAGAACACTTTTATCCACTACTACTAATCCACTAGCTGCCAGGTTGCTCTAATCATAGCAACATCCTGAACAACATAACCTGCAGTGGACTTGGCACAAAGAGGAAAGCTGATAATATGGGGCAGTGTGATTTGGGTGCCAATTGTGGAGACTGCTGCCCAGGCTGGACACTGTGGAGATTTTCAAAGTCAGTCGGTCCACGGTGCAACCCTAAGCAGGCCAGCTATGTTTCGCAAACCAACAACTGTCAAATTCCAGCCTCTGGTTTGGTGGGCTGGTTTTGGCCCATGTGCCTTATGTTTGACACCTCTTATTTAGAGAGTATAGAGTCTGGATCAAAACCTGTGGCAAACAAACAACTGTAAAATAATGATTTACAGCCTCAGTGAGAAAGAGCCTCTGTATGAAATCATCAGTAAACACAGCCATGATTGGGAAATAAAGGTCTTAGGCGGTGGATTCATTCTGATAGGACACCAGTGATGGTGATGGGAACTCTTGGCTCACCACTGGCTGCAGCTGCTGTGTAAAGTCCTTGTCCTCTTGAGGCCAGATGGTAGAGGAGCTACATATGAACTGACAGCCCCCACTTCCTTGTAGAGTTCACCACTAACCTCTGCATCCCCTTCATTCTCCCTCTTGCGTTGCAGACTCGACAATTTACTAAACGCCAGCTACGGAGTCAAGAGGTAAATGAAAAAGGTGTACTTTAAAAAAAAAAACAAACAAAACAAAACAAAACAAAACATCCATGCCAAAATAAGCCCTGAAACAAAGTACTCGGAATTCCACTTCTCGGGCATTAGTTAGTCATCAGTCAGTGGTAAATCTTAGCTCCATCTAATCATTTAACCAAGTAACTAAAGCCGCCCGGGAAACAAGGACCTTCAGTATAAGTAACTGTTCTGAACTCAAGGCCTTTAAATAGCAGGGAATTCTGGCATGGCTTTGTTTACATCATTTTGTTCCTCAGTTCCGTTTGAGAGAAATTCTGTATGTATGTATGTATTTATTTATTTCCAAACTAACATTGTCAGTTTCAGTTGCTTTAATGTCCTCTTTTTTTTCACCAGCATGGACTTCCCAGATTCCGTTTTGCATCTTCCGTTTGCTCCAGTTCTTTTGTATAATTTGATTCCGATTTGCTTTTCATTCCCTCTCTAGGTTTCTGTTCTTTCTTACAATGCCGTGGTTTTTACGTTCAACATTGTGAATTTGTGTGTTTTTTCGAATCTTTCAGAGGCTTTGGTCAGCAGGGAAAAATCATGCAGATTGTGTCTTTGTGGGGAGGGCAGGTCTATTTATATCTACTTACTTACTGTGTGCAGCACAGGACATGAAGATGGAGTCCCTGAACTCCACGTCTTATCGTTTCTGACAGATGGGAGGCAGTGTAGAGCAGTGAATGTTACAGAGAACTTCAGAATGACACCCATGGTAGCTCTCCTGCTCTTTTCCCCAGATTCTCGCCCATCACCATCGACAGCATGACCAGCCTGGCCGGGGTCAACCTCACCGGCCCGACCGGAGCCGGTTGGTGCATCTTCGTCTACAACCTCTCCCCCGAGGCGGACGAGAGCGTCCTGTGGCAGCTCTTCGGGCCGTTCGGCGCCGTCACAAATGTCAAGGTCATCCGTGACTTCACCACTAACAAATGTAAGGGCTTCGGCTTTGTCACCATGACCAACTACGATGAAGCTGCTATGGCCATTGCCAGCCTCAACGGCTACCGCCTGGGCGACCGCGTGCTGCAGGTTTCCTTCAAAACCAGCAAGCAGCACAAGGCCTGAGAGAGCGAGGCGGCTGACATCATCAACTCTGACCCACAGGGAGAGCAGACTGAGTTTCCTGTTTTGTCACTCTACAAATGGGCTTGGACTGAGTCTCTTGCTCCCCCTCTGACTGTCTCTATCTCTCTCTCTCTCTCCATCTTTCTCTCTCTCTCTCTCTTTCTCCCTCTCCGTCCCTTCCTACCTCTCTTTCTTTCTGTCTCTATAACATTTCTACACAAATTCAAAATATATTATTGCAAAACAAAGACATGCAGATAATCACAGAGACACATATTCAAACACACACATGGCCATACGCGGGCATACATACCTGAGAGTTTTTCAACAAACACACTAGTGGAGTTTTTCGTTTTTCATGCTAGTCCTCCCCTCGATTTGCCTGGATTGAATTCGAAGGCGTACGAAGCTGGTTTGCTGTCAGGTCAACCGAGTGCTGAGATTGAATTCAGGCAAATGATGACGAACAAAAAAAAAAAAATGAGCGAAAAAATCGAACAACAAACAAATATGTGCAATTTCCCCCCCTCCAAAACTCTTATCCCCCACCCCCCCATTATCTCTCCAACCCTTCCTGCTGGAGTGGATTAAGTCACTTTTTTTACACTTTAAGAATTTTGAATCAGCAATTTTTTAGATCAAAGAAAAGTAAATGAATAAAACAGTGTTCTCTTATATACGTCTATTGAAATATAACTATATATTCAATATTTAAGGTGGTCATAATAGCCAAGTATGTAAGCATTTTCTAGAAACTTTTTGACTACTGTTTCCTGACCTACGTTAGCTGGTGCCTGGCTTTAGCAACAGGCAGTTTCTCTACCAGGTGTCAGCTCAAGAGCTGACACCCGTATCATATTAACCTGACGACAGAAAAAGATCGGTCTACATTTTGGCGAGAAGGGTGGAAAAATAGTTCAGTGACCTGCTCAGCCCATTCAAGGTAAAAGATGTTTTCCAAGTCTACCTTCCACATAACGTTAGGTCGTGTCCGTAAACTCCGAAGCAGAGGCATTCATTAACAATTCTTTGGTGGTCTTAAAAGAGCGGGAAAGAGACGAGATGCAAACGAGTGAGAGAGAGAGACATAGAACACCGAGAAAAATACCGGTGTCCTGCCCAATTTTGCCTTGTTTTCATAAATTGCACATTAGTCAATATTGTCTTTAGAGGCAATACTTTGCATGGCTTTGACGGTCTTTGATCATCGTGTATATAAAAAGTCGACGGGAACAGATGGAATTTGTTCCAAACGTTGAATGCTGCTGTGCTTGTCGCATAATAAGGATTCAAACCTGCGGCAAAAAAAAAAAAAAAATGTTTTTTCCAGAAATGAACACTGAACAAGGTCTAGACAGGTCTGCAGAAACAAGCAAAAGAAGCAAGAGCACCGGTATTGTTCTCTCGACTGAGCTAACTGAGCAAATGAGGTCAACATTTTGCATTTCAGCAAAAGAAAAAAAAAAGAAAAACAGAATTGGCCTCTGCCGTATGAGTAATCCATCGAGCAGATAAAACAGGCGAGCGTCCCCGTCGGCTGCACATTTACAGCAGACTCGGCGTGGCGCCTGTGAGCGATGATACCCGACACAGCTACGCTTATCGATGATCCTTTGAGGATGGATAACCAATCTCTTGTGTTTTTCATCAGTTTTATTTAAAGCCCCTCGATTCTTCTCAAAAGAGCTTCTGACCTCCCTGAAAACAACTGTACGAAACAACAACAGGACTCAAAACACACAACGTCGTGGCGTTCGATTCTGGCGAGAACTGAAAAGCTAGACAGATCTGATCAAACATTACTTCAAAAATAGTATTTTTTTTTTTTTCCGACCCCCCCCCCCAAAAAAAAAAAAAATATTCCCTGCACCAAAATTTATTTTTGGCAACCCGATGAAACATTTAAGACCATCCTGTCGAGACGAAGCGTCTTTTGGAGACGCAACTTACCACGTACTACAGAGAGAGCTGTCTTTCAGTGATGAGACATCTGCACATGATAATAGACTAAATAAGGTCAACTATATTCAAGACATTTTGCTTTTTGCTTTTCTTAATGCTGTGTTAGCCAAAGAGGATGATCTCTTTGAAAGGATTACATTAAAGATAAATCTATTTTTATACATACAAAAGAACAAGACCTTGTGCTGACTTTTTACAGATTCTTAAGCTTGGAAAAATTGGGACATCGCATAGCTTTATTTTTAACCCTCTGGTCTTTACAGAGCAAGGGGGGGGCAAGCATGCGGTGTTTGGGTGGGGATTTAGGGAGGTGGCAAGGGAACATTGGGTCTGACATGAACCTGAGCATTCAAGCCTATAAAAATGAGTTAAAACACACAGAACGAAATTTTTGTCTTAAGTCGGGGACGTGACCCGATCGATGTCAACATGCTATTCTTCAGATTGCTGAGATACACCCGTAGCTCTTGTCCTGATATTATGTACAGTGTTTCTTCAAAGATGGTGCAGTGAGGTGAAGTTCTTAGACTTGGGATACCCAGAAACCACAGTTGCAGCCTGACGAGGTCGCGTTTCTGACGAAAAACTAAAAAAGAAGCTGCTTGCAATTACAAAATAATAATAATAATAATAATTATAATAATAATTAATCTTTCTCGAGCCAACACCCAAACAATGTCACCTACTAAACGCAACACGTTGCGCATGACCAGAAAGACGAGTTACGATAGATTTGATATTTGCCAAAGAATTGCTCAGCAAGTCTGTATGAAGAAGGATAATTGAGACTTACTTTATCATTCCCCGAAGAAACGGTGTACAAATCTATGTTATTTATTGTAAAGGGACCCTTGACAATTTAATTTTTTTTTTTTTTTTACTTTCGAATATCTAAGTTGTGCATATCAGTTTGTGAGTCCTTAAACAACCAAACTAACACAGAACAGCTGCAAGCATTCCCATTTACCCACATTTCACATTTAGTCAATGGATAAAAACACATATCAAACCTCTCGACAAAGGGAAAAATGAACAAAACGCTTTTTAAAAGTATATCCCCTGGCATTCACATCATGTCTTTTTTCTTGTGAACAAGTTCATACTTTAAAATCCTCAACAATGCAAACTTCCAAAACCTAATACATTCAACTCGTACAGTTACACGCTCAAAGCCTCTCGGACTGACCACTGCTGACATGTCTACCTGTCTGGGTTTGAGCGTAACGCAGTAAACGATCTGTGGACAGAATATCAGAAACGGACATAGGCGTCTTGTGGCAAGCTAGGGTTGAGCCCGTGATGCCTTAGTTGTTGATCGGAAGTTGCCGCAACGCTTTCAAAAATGACTCTGTATGTGTCGAAGCTTAGGTAAATTTTAAACAATTCAAGGATAAAAGTCAAGACTGGGGTGTTCGATGTTAGCCTTATTATATAATATGCGTAAGAACTGATATATCTTTGTCATCTTTGGAGAATATTGGTATATCGGATATCGCCAAAAAGTTATCAGCCGACCGATATTATTCAGATATATATCGGATTTTCCTCTGATAATGAAAACCCAATGGCATTGCAAGGGTTTCGGCAAGTATCCTGGAATCATTTGCACGAACTTAAAATGTTAACCGCAAACGGCGGCGTGTCAGTGTCTGTTGAAATCGCAAGTTCGACAACTAAGAATCGGAAAATATAGGCATATCGATCTTAATATCGGACATCCCAAGTCAAGACACATAGGGTCCAAAACCTGATTTTGAGAGATGTATTAACATCCTTTATTGTATAACTGAGGAAGTGCCATTTTCTGATGCATGACACCAGAAACCATCAACCATCAACCACAATGGCTGAGTGTTTTTCCACCACAATGACGGCACTGTGCTTGGTAAAAAAAAAATCAAGAAAAAAAAAACCAGAAACATCCTACATTTCCTTGTAGCTCAAGTCTAAAGAGACATATCTGATAGATTGACACGATATCACACTGATTTCCTTTGGAAACCAGCAGACATTAATCACTGGCTTCCTGGGACCTTAGGACAGGACGTTATTTCCATTTCTGATATAAAGTCTAGGGCTGAGACCAGCGAGAATTATTGGAAAAAGACAGGGATCACTGGCTGTATACAGAACAGGCCCATACCCAGAGATGTAACCCAGATGTAACAGCCCATACCCATAGCCCCCCAAAAAAATGGCCTTCCACAAACATTTTCCCCCCTGATTCACAGCAGGGAGAAAGGATCGAGGCAGGAAACAGTTTTGCTTTGGCAAACGACAATAATCAAATATGAAAAAAAAAGACAAAAAAAATTTCCTATGGAACAGTTAGTGCAATGTGCTTTGTTTTTATATTGACTAAGAACAAATGATATATATTTTTTAAAAAATGAATTAAATGTGACACTGAAAAGGTTTCTGGGACGATGAAAGGAGCAAAAAAAATGTTCAAGAGAAGAAACGAAAAACTGAGCAGCAGATTCCTTAAAGAAAATATTGGAAAACAAACAAAACAAACGATGAGATCTACCAAGCTTCCACGTTCACTTCCTCAGCCCCCGATTTTTAGCTCTGACCGCGCTAGATCAAGCAAATTGCGTATTCGGACGAAAACGACGGAGCAAATGCCCTGAAAGGAATATTTTCTAATATCATCAATTTAAGCCCACGTCAGTTTCAAATCTCATTTTTCCTGTGATTTTTCTTTTTTATATCGTTGCTCTATCGAGACTCGGTTGTTAAATTAGCATATTTGTGTTTTGGATGTTGCCATAGGGAACACACACATGGGTCACTATGTTCGGTTGCATTGATTGGGGACAGTTTGTTATTTTTTCCTTCCATTACTTAGTTGCAGTTTTGACGGTGTATGCAGATTTTAGACTTAGTTAGACTCTTTGATTTCAATTAAACTGTGTTCAGTTGTGTTCGTAAAAGTCTGTGATAGCTTTCGTTGCAACATTGAATAATTTAAACAGAAAAAAAATTCAAAATAGCGCCAACAAACTTGTATTATTTGGGCGACTTTAAGCTTGTAGTTTTAACTTATTGTTAACTTAAAAACTATTTATTATGATTATTATTATTATTATTATTGCCTCGTATAAAGTATGTTTTGTGTATATTTATGGTTTCTTTGGTTCTATTTGCAAGTTTAAAAAGAATTTAAGTTTGCCAAATTGTGGTTACACCATTTTGTTTCTTATAAAGGGGGACAAATAGAAAAACAGCTTTAGAAGTACGATTTGAAGACGTTCTCCATAGTCAAAGAATGCACTGCTATATTTAACGAATTGAAGTGTATAAACATACATGCTGTGTGCTAGATGTTATGCCTTTACTGCCTGTGTTCTGTTTGTCTTGTTGAATGAAAATCTTTTAATTATTTAATCTAATCACAGTCTTGTTTTTTCAACCACTCTGAAACCCCCCCCTCCACGCCCTCGAGACACTGGACGGTCGCTGAACAAATGTCAGACGGTAACAGAGACGTCCTGATTTTGGCAGACTCTCAAGATGCTTTCCTGTTTAAGCAGATGGGTTCAAATAACTTGAACGGTTTAAGCTTTTTTTTTTTCTTTTATGACATATCTCTGAGGTCATCAAGAACAAACAAATCCATATCAATTTGAGCAACTGAAGAAAAAAAAAAAAAGATCTCTGAAAACCAAATCAAGCACTTTTGGCAGCCTAACGGACCTGAGAAAAGCTGCAGGAAGGTTTCTTGGGAGTCTCTTGGGTAGTGATGGGGCGAGTGGTTCTTTCTGTTTCTCAGCCAACTGTATTCTGTGTCTATTTATTTAGCAGAGGGGGATGCAGTGACTTAGTGATGTTTTTTCTTACATTTCCTGGAATGGTAGAACAAATAAAAAAAAAAGTTGAAAAATGATCAAAACCTGTCCTGCTGATGTCACTGTCTGCAGGTACAGGAACACAATATTTCATACTTCTTAACATGACCAAATGAACAATGTCAAAATTTAACAAATGGAAAAAAAAAACCCTTTCAATTTAGTCTAAGATATTTATTACTGGGATTTCAGCTGAAGACGTTTGAAGACTTTTTCATGGAATTGTTTAATTATTTGTACTTTACATGCCAGAAAAAAATAAAAGTTACAAATATGAAAAAGTGGATTTTTATTTATTATCACTGCGTTAGTGAAAATACAAAACACAACACAACAGACTTCATGTTCATTCACTCACTCACATGATCTTCTACTCTACAAAAACATACAGTCATGGAAAAAAAATATTAGACCACTTTTCTTTTCTTCAATTCCTTGTTCATCTTAATGCCTTGTTCCACTAAAGGTTTATCACCTGGGGGAAACAATGAACACAAAACCATGCAATGACTAAAAGCACCTAATCTACTGACAGTAATTAAAGAAAGCCTGCACGAAGGTAATTTCATATAATATAATAATAACTGTTTCCACCTACTGGATATGTATTTAATTCTCCTTCCTGTCACTGTCACATACACAAACATTAATTCATTCATCTTCATCCCTCAGCAGGTCTCAGGGTCAGCAGTCTCCACAACTGCCACACAAAGCACACTGCTCCATACTGTGAGCCTTCCTGTGGGTGGTGAGCCACCAGAAAGTTAGGGCGGTGCTACGGCAGCTGGATTAGAACCTGAAGCCTTTCAGACCACTGGCCCACCGCTGCCACCCATACACAAACAAACAAGCAAACAAAAATAATAGTAAATGACTTATAGTGTTACAATCAAAAGTGAAATCTGAGTTTTCCATCCCATCCCACACTAGTGATTGAAAATTTCTGAAGTAGAGCCCATTCTTGACGCTTCACCAGTTCATCAAGAGGACTATGTCTAAAGGCAAACAACAATTTCATACCGCTAGTGGCTACGTAATGGAAAATCTGCTATGTGGTCCAGAACCACATCATTTTGGAAGATCAAGAACTGCAAGATGTGAAATCTCCAATATATAACAGGGAGAGACAGCCCATACCCCATAACCTTAACTGCAAACTGATTGGCATATTGAAGGCACTGTAACATGTACGTTTATAAATGTCCACAAAATCGAATGTGTCCTCTTCTATAACCTATTACTGGGGTGAAAGTGATTTTTCCACTACACACCATAGCCATCCGCCAATAACTCAATGGTTCTCCCTTCTTAACAGCAAAACGAAACTGCATGTCTGCAGGTTTTTGGTAGCCTAAACAGCTAACAGCTATGTAGGTCAAAAGACAAAAGAGAACAATTGGAAACAGCACAGATTGTTTTCATTTCCTGGCTGGTAAATAAAAGACAACATGAAAAAACAAAACCTCACATCATTCATTCAACAGCAATAGTTAAGGTCCATTCAGTGTCTGATCTCCAGTCTGTCTGAGTGGTGAGTTTTAGCCAATCATGCTCCAGTCTGAACAGAAAAGTTTATTGACATGGTTATTTACAGCTATTTCTCTAAAACACCTTTAATTAATAAAAAAAAAAAACTTCCATAAAAGAGCTGCTTTATAAATCCCAATGACTGAATCACATAACGATTCCCTCAGTCATTTTAATGGGTCACAATTAATTTTAAACTCATTCTTTTATCTTTTCCTTTTGCAAATTTTAAAACATATCTGGACGGGAATGATGGAGATTTGAAAACAGACGTTATATAGTCGCAGCAATGCAACTCAGAGAATCAGCACTCTTGTTAGAAGCCTATAAAGTTAGATGCGTGGGCAGGACCACAGGGGAGGACTGACTAATAAATCTCTGAATGAGTCATGTTTGTGCCAGAAATGCATTTCCTATATGTAGCCGCCAGTCACTCCACTGCAAAGAAATTGCATTACTTCTTTTGGAAAATGTTAAATTCTACAGAGAATACATATAATATTCTTATGTTGCATGAATGTATAAAGAAAGTCTTCCATTATTCTGATGTACACATTTTGTCCAGGAAATAGCCAGCAAGTAAAGCAGACAAATCTTTGGAGACCAGGTTTGTTTACTTCCACCAGTTGTGCACCATGTCATATTGTGCTACAGTGATTTTCTTGTGTTGTCTTGTTTGTTTGTGCTGTTTTCTGGAAACTTTCCTTTCCTTCAGTATAGCTTCCAACCATAACTCAAACTTTACAGTTACAAATATACTATTACTGTGTTGTTCTGTTAAACAAACTCTGTAGCTAGAACATTGTTAGATACTTTTAAACTCCCATGGGCCATACAAAACTCTAGAGTTTGATACATACAGTATGTACCAGATACTACTGTGTTAGTGTAGGTGAGACGGATACTTAAGTACCGTATGGCAGTATTTCCAAACCTTTTTTTGCGCCACGGACCAGTTAAATGTCTCATGATATTTTCACGGACCAGTCGTTCAGTTGTGGCAGATAAACAACCCTTTATAAAATTTAATTTCCAGTGTTCTGAAATATTTTCCTACCTATAAAATTTTCCTACTCGGATTAATTGTGCGTGGGCAAAACAACAATTTGTCAAGTGCACACAGCCTTTATCTGCTACCCAACTAGTATGAAGTTATTATCTTGCATCAATGACTGCGTCTTTTTGAGTTTATTGTTGTCGTCACTGAGAAAGTATTTCTTCATCAGATACAGTTGCATTATTGATGATGAAATCCTAGCCATTCTATTGTTAAGTTCTTTTGTTGATATGGGTATGGATCAAGTGTAAGTAATGGCCAGATGTGGCCAAAAGGAAACATTATTTATCTGCTGCCCAGCACCAATTCACCCACTGCCTTAAGGGAATCTTTGATTCTTACGTAAATCAAAGATAGTAAAAAAAAGACTTGTTGCATACAGTCATTTTGTACCTAAATGAATGAAATACTGAGAAAATTATATCATCCTAAATAAAAGCTCTTGTTGAGCCTAGTTTATCATACTAGAGTATATTTCATGTAAGTAAACATATCCAATTTTTTAACAAAAAACTACATGATAAACAAAAAAACAGGAGGTTTCAAACAGCCTTTTAATGGAGACAAATCACAGAACTACAAACTGCTTAAGAATCAGTACTTTCGACGCAGTAATGATGATCTCCTACTCCTGACAAAAATGCTTAGTGATTTTTTTTTTATTATAATAGACAACATGTTCTAAGTGCTTTAATTCTAAAATAATGGAATGACACAATTGGACACAACTCAGAGAAAAAAAAAACCTGAGCCGCCAGGAAACAAATGGAAGGTGGAAATGTTTTGACTCCTTGGAATTTCCATCACTTTATTCTGTGCGTGATACCATGGCAGCGCGGCTCACAGCTTGGAAACCTGATGTTGCTGTAGTGACTGCATGGTCCTTCAGGGGCAGACTGTCAGAGAGAAAAAGGAGAGTTACTTAGGCGGCTTGTTTGCATCAGTTCAGACTTTGCAGTTGCCAGAGCAGTTGCCAGAGCAGAGCCGTGTGGATTGCACAGCGTCCTACAGGCTGTGGATTTTTTTTGCTATGCAACATTTTCTATGACATTGTGTGTAACAGGGAAATGGTGTTACAGACACTGTGACGACTAGACTTGGGAACAGAAAGTGAATGGTCAAAAGTTACTCACAGAGCAGATAAACTTAGAGCTCGATGTGCTCATGAAGTTTGGACTCAGGGCTCGACGGCTGCTTGCAGATAGCTGGGGTGGTGAACTCCATGAGGTACTCACAGCGACTGGGCTCTGATGTGGACGTCACAACTGTTTCCTTTCCACATGTCAACTTGACCTGTAAAGCATCAATATATATTTACCCTTCACAAACCTCAAACTAAACACTTTTTAGATCAAACTCAAATAAGTTGAGGGCCACCGCCCACACTATCATTTCACCGAAGAGCAGTTTCCCATAGATTCTGTGTAATACAACACTGAACCAGATGGAGACTGTGGATCAGGGTTTTGAGAACTATAGGATTTACCATAAAATGTGGAGAGCAAATCCATAAAAATATTATTACAAATTCAACTTTCGCATCAAGGTGAGGGCCGCAAAATATCATCTCAAAGACCGAAAATTGCCCACGAGCCGTGAGTCTGAGACCCCTACCTTAGACTTGCGGAAATAGAATACATTAATAATAACTAATTCAAATTCATTTCTGCTTTGCCCTTTTTTTTAATGTTTTACACAGTTTGCATGTTTTTTGGCATTTCTCAGTATGTAAGTGTTGCAAAATGCCTTTCTAGTCATTTATTTTCCATATTCCCATTCTAGGCTAGACAATGTTTAGTTTTTTTCACGGAAATAGTAAAAAATACCTTAGGTTTTCATAATGCTACCACCATGAAATATTGGGATACAGCAAAAGTTTTGCAAGATACAAAAATGTATCTTGCAAAACTTTTGCTGTATCCCAATATTTCTAAGTATGTGTATGCGTGAAGACGGGCCCTTCCTAGTGTGAGGCAGATGTAAACAGACATGAAAACCGCTAAAATGGGTTAATACCTGCCTCCAGTATTTTTGTGACATTTGTGTCATGATGTGAATGCAACAGGTTCAGCAATAATTAAGGCTACATAAGTAAGATTTCTTGTGTGAAACAAAATGTATTCACTGTAGTCTACAGTCACCATTATGTCTTAATTTTTTTGGCTGGAATGACAATTTCTTTATAGTTTTGAGTTTTATACTAATATACTCTATAACTTGTTGGTGTTGGTGTTTATTTTAATTTATTTGGTGCAACTTATACTCCAGAAAAATACATGCAGTAGTCAATCTCATATACCCACCCTACTTATTCCTACATCTGTCTATTTGTCCATTAGCAATAAGAATTTATTTGTCTTGTTAAATACTTCCCCTCTGGTTATTACTCACAGTGGTTGATCTGTTGGGACCTTGCCAGCATCCTGTTCCATGTTCGTACTTCATAACAGAGTGAACATCATCTTCAGGCCCAGCCCATTTTCCCCATGATCTAAAAAGATGCAAAAAATAAATAAATCCAGTTTTAGATTTAAAAGACTCAATGAACAAAGAAGAAGAAAAAAAAAAATTCTCACCCCAAGTTGGTTTCCGATCCACCGTACTTGGGTTTCTGAGACACTTTGTTGAATGGGCAGAGCTTGTAGATGTATCTGAGGGAAAAAAATAAATAAATGAATAAATAAATATGTTGAAAAGAAAGGACGGAATAACAAATGTGTTACAAAATTATTGTGTTCACATACTCGCTTGTTGATAACTCATAGCACTGGCTGTAGAGATAGGTAAATTCCCTGCTAGGACCAAAGTCAAAGGAAATTTCCTTCTCGATGTTGCTGTTGACACAAGTATAAATAATAAAAAAAAATTGTTAAGACTTTCTCATTAAAAATATGTAGAGAAATCTACCATTGCATTGTATAAACAATTATTACATTTGTGAAAAAGCTCCCAAAGTTTTTTTTTTTTTTTTACTTACCTAATCTGATCACTAATTTCCCGGAGAGATCGCTCTGCCTCATTAAATTCATCCCGGGCTTTCTGAGCAGCTAAATAAAAATAAAAACAGAAGAAAAATTGTTTGTCATACTGAATAATACCTCCTTCTTGCAAACCATTGTATCACTGATACTGAATAATGCTGAGTCATCCAGTTTTACATCATCACTTACTGTCAATGAGACCTTGGGTTTCTTCATCATAGGGTGGCATCACTCCCTCGTCTTCTTCATCCTTCCGCTCTTGAGTTGCCGCGGTCGGCGGAGGCTGCACATTGAGCAAAGTAGGAATGACTCACGGTTGCCAAGATTCATCTAGTGTTTAATCTGTTAAAGGAACTCAGTGGGATTACCTTATAGTGCGAATCGTCGACATCATCATCCTCGTCCTCTTCATCGTCCTCGTCCTCTTCATCCTCAGGGATTTCATCTTCAGGATACTGCTCAGAGTCATTGTCAGACACTGGCTCCATTCTCTCCTCCTGTGGAGATTCCACGGAAGTGTCTGCAGCAACCTGGTGACATCAGACAGCACGTCATTGGACCAGCAACAAGACTTCAATACCAGTTCAACAAAATACTCAACTCTTACCTCAGACTTGTATTTGTCTTTGATGGCGCTCCAAATAGACTTGAATCCCTCTGTGTCCAATTTGTCCACTCCTCCCAATATTGTCTAGGCATAATTAAAACATGAATTTGTCAAAGGCCCCTTTTTCACCATTTCCTTTCAAATTGTATTTATTTTGTGAAACCAACAGAAACGTACCTGTGCTTCTGCTTCAGTGAATGCGTCCTCGGAATTTGGATCAAGCTCAGTATGGGGAAGAAGTTCAGACACAGAAACACTACCAAAAAAAAAGAGAAATATTTTTTGTATGATTTTATGGTACAACTAGGATTTTAAAATTCTGGAGAATTTCCAAAATTGGGAAAATTACCAAGGGAATCAACATGAACTTATGGAAATTGAACAAAAAATGTAAAAAAAAACAAAAAAAAAAACAGTTGGGCCAAATTCTTGGATTAAGTAACCCGGATGACTGAGAACATACACAAAAAAGTTTAGCCTTCAATAGGAACTTACATATTGTTGGAGCAAACAAAATTCAGCACAATCTCGGTTAAAACAGGTTTTCTGCATGCATACTATACATATATATATATACAGTATATATATATATATATATATATACATACATACACACACACATACATATATACATATACATATATACATACATATATATATATATTTACATACATATATATACACAACGTGGCTACAGAAGCCTTGCCATCTAATTTTTTTGTGATATGAGCAACAACTAAGTTACATAAATTAACTCAACCCAGTTCCTCACTGCCCTTTGATAAAGATGTCTATAATGTGTGTTTAATCTTTTATACAAAATACAAAAAAAAAAAGATATCCTTTCTACCTATTCAGCCAAACAGCAGTTGGTTTACGTGCAAGCAAATCTTGGGTGAAGCTTTGACTAATGCCTTCAATTGAACTTGTGTGTCAGTAGGGGAACACCTCAGCTCCATGCTGAAAAATAAGCCCTAATTTCCAGTTTAATCCCATTAATTCCCGATAAAACTGATAAAACTCACATAACTCCCACAGGAAGTTTATCATTTGGAATATTTCCAAAATTCCATTTCCATTACATTTATCATTACATTTTGCACCCTTTTGAATCCCCATTACAGTTCTGATAAGGGTAGGATATACTGCACATGGACTACATATAACATATATGAAAATGTGTATATATTTAAAATATATATTAAAAAATGTAAATGATAATTTCATGATGCAATTTGACCTTATGTGCTTCTGCAAACATAAACATATGCGACTGTAGAGGTGAATTGTCTTGGTGGACTGATACTTACAATCCATCTGCATCATCATCCAGCTCCAGAAACACCTCAGCCATCCTAACCATGTCTTTCTCCATGCGAATGACAGCTTTTTGATCTACAACAAATTCAAATTATTGTTCACAAAGGCAGTATGTGTTTGTTTAAAAAAGTTCAGTATTCAAGGATTCAAAAAACTGTGCGTTGTCTTTTTTTGGATACAAAATTGACCTTTTTTTTATAGCATGTCATTGTTACAAGTGACTAAAATCTAATAATTCAATACTCTGACTGGCTAGGTGGTTTCAAAAATGGTGACGAACTGTTGGAGGGGTTCTTTATAGAAGTAGAAATTGTTTTTCAAAATGTCTATAAAGAACAGACCTAATCTTGGTTGGTGTTTTACTTAAATGAAATTTACAAGTGTCCTAGAATAAGATCAATTTCAGACAACTTAAAAACAAAACAAAAAAACAACAACAACGTGCAAATAATATTTAAGCATTTGCTCACAGTATATTTCCACCAACCAATACTTTTGTCTTATGTTGTTTTACCTTCCCATGCCTTTAGATGGCGGTCTTTAGCTTCTTTTTCTGGCTCCTCTGCAGTCTCTTTGACAGTCCTCAGTGCTTCCACCTTGTCCTCTGAACCTTTCTTACTGGCCTGAATTTCGTCAAGTTTGGCCTGAGAAAAACAATCATATACGGTATAATTTGTGGATTTTGTGTACAAGGCAAACTTTTGGCTTGCGAATGCATCGAGGCATTCTTATATGAACTGAAATATGGATGCAAGTACAGTGGTGTCTCAGGTTCCAAATTTTATTCATTCCAGGACTGTAATCTGAACCAGAAATCCGTGTATCTTGGGAAAAATGTTTCAAATGGAGTTCCAATGTCCCAGCAACCCCACAGTGAGGACATCAAACAATACTTGCAACATGATACAATTTCTGCACCTGTATCCACCATCACTTTCACCCCGAGACACCGTGTACATACATTTCTATATGTATATATTTATACATTAAAAAAAAAAAATTTTAAATAGGAATATACAAATATATGGATTTATTTTTAGATGTATATGCAAATATTCTAAAGTAATAATTTTGCATATCTATTTCTATAGAGGTTATTGGTGTTAACTAAGCTGTTTTACTTGAGACAACAAAGAAACTAACAAATAATAAGTCCATGGCATATTAAGTTGGACTTCAATTTACACAGTTACAAAAAAATAGGGATGTCCAATATAACATTTACCAATACCGATATTAACCGATACTGATACCTATATACCTGAATTATTGTGATACCAGACTGAAGGCATTCTATAAAAAACGGTGTACAACATAAACACACTACTTCAATATAAATTATAGAAATATTACAATTTTTTTTTTACCATTTTGTCTGAAACAGTCCTATGATTTTTTTTGTGCAGCATTTGATGTAAACAAGAAATGTCTAGTGTTGGACAGAAGAACTTTCCAAAACATTGATTAACATTATAAACCGGGCTCATTCAGCCTCACAACAATAGTCAATATAAATGGGCA
>JAFBJS010025858.1:0-17012 GCA_016785265.1 Paraplagusia blochii
AATTAAATGTTGATGTTATGTTAAACTGTGATTATCAACACAATATAATTTAAGAACAACCTAAACTAAAATTTCATACCGACGTTAATGGGAATTATTTAACCTCGAAGTATATTAAAGATATGTTGTTTCAAACTATGAGTCAACAGTTTGGTTGGGAATCTAAACCTTGAACAATGGTTTCGAGATGATCCTTGGGTTCATACACATTTTACCTTTGTGTATAAATAAGCGAACAAACACCTGCTCGTTTAAAGCGAGTGTATGTCGTTTATTTTATCTGAGCACTACAGTCATAGTCAGCTTCGTACAAATTAAATGACTCGAATTTCGCTGTCAGGCGACGCTTTTCGAGCTTCAAGCCAAACGGGAGGATTTGGGTTTAACTAAATACGTTTTCTGGAGCGTTCACGCCGACTCTGGATCCTGCACTCTGCTAGTGATTATTCGGGCCTGACTGGTCACGTGACGTTGTTTTCCTCCTCGGCAAATAATCGGCGGAAAAGCTTTAGCTCAGGCGTTAGCGTTAGCATGGCAGCTTCGGCGCAAACAATCAAACGAAGACTGTTGTGACAGAGGTGTGTTCGACTCATGGTAAAGGGAAACGTTCCGGAAGTGTCAAACTATTCAAGTCATTGTCCATCAGGTGGGTGTCGTCCGTTTATTTCTGTATGGTTTTAATTTTAAGCTAATTTGCTCAAGCTAACAGGACGGCTTTGAGAAAACGAGTTCAGATTTGGAAGACGTCACAGAGTCAGGCACTGACCCTGGTCCACTGTGCCCCATCTGCGCCCCTATCCGTACGTTATGTTACCCCAATAATATATATTTTTTATTTTATTTCTGTTAACCATAAGCCTCCGCGCATTGTTGTTTACGTACTAATTAAATCCAGGTCTCCTTGGGATTTTAATGACAGTTATAGAACTGAACACATGTGCTTCCCCCCTGCTATTTAGAAAAACGCCAGTTTAGTTTGGGAAAATCGTTTGTTCTCTCTGTCATAGATCAGGTTTTGCAAGTTATTTCACAGTTATTTGTTTGTGGCGTTTTTATGTGGCGGTTTGAAACATTTGTCATCTCTTGTCCTCTAGAAAGGGATAACCAAAGATAATGGTTAGTTACAACTTTTGATTTTATTTATGATCATGATCATGACCATGACCATGACCATGATTGATGGATTAGAGGCACTAGGAATATCTAGAAGACAGGAGGCAGAGCTGGAGGTGGAGAAGATTCCCTTTAGGAGGGACGAGAATGGACAGGATCAGGAATGAGGTCATTGGAGGGGCAGCACAGACAGGAAGGTTTGGAGAAAAAGCTAGAGAAGCCAGATTGAGATGGTTTGGACATGTTCAGAGGAAGGTCAGTGGATACATTGGTAGAAGAATGATCCTAGAGATGGAGCTGCCAGGAGACAAAGAGGAGATTGATGGATGCAGTGAGGGAGGACATGGAGGTAGTTGGAGTTAGAGGAGAAGCTACAGAGGACAGGGGGAGGTTGTAAATTGTTGAGTCACTGTGCCAACCACTGAAAAAAGGGACACGCTGAAAGGAAAAGAAGAAAATGTAATTTTATCAGTCCAATTTACGTGTTAAGTAGCTCAGTGTTTAAATGGACAGGATGAAGAAATGACAAATTTTGTTCATTAATCAAAGGTTTTTTTTATCCTTTTAAGGTCCAGCGACCATGAAAGGGGAACCATAAAGAACCAAAATGAAAGGAAAACCCTTAATGTAACTGCTATCATTTTATTAAAAGAACACATTGTGTAAGTTTTTCTATTCTATTTTTCTCTTGGTTTGTTGCCTTAAGACTAAACTTGTGCTGGAGTCACAAGCCTGAAGGATTTTGAAACAGAGTGGGCTTATATATTACTGGGACTGTCACCAAATATATATTTGACTTATTGTATGGTTGAAGACAGCTCTACTACCTTGATGGATTCTAACATTTTAAGCAGCTTTAACTGGTGCTGATCAGAGACTAACGTTACACAACGTGGCCCACTTTCTGTCAAATCTCTGAAGTGAAAGATCTCAGAACCAGAACCTGTCAGTTCTTTGTTGTCTTATTTACCTTATATTTTTCCAATTGTTAAAACTTCTTACATTATAAATTGTCACTGTGAATCAGAGCAACATTCTGGGTTCTCTCCACAGACTGTCTTCATCATGGTGGATGTAGCCAAATGGCCAGTGTTCAGTGTGTTGGGGCCTCAGGAGCTCTCCATGATCAAGAAAGCTGTAGTGTTTGGACTGTTGGCAAATGAGGCCATCTACATCACAAAGGATGATGAGGTAGACCACCACCATGACACAGGATAGACCACCACCACCATGACACAGTATAGACCACCACCACCATGACACAGTATAGTTGTTTCTTCCTGGGCTGCAGATCACTGATTCCTGTGATTTCCTTTCTTCCTGTCACACCCAGGTCTACGTGTTTGGGATGAACTGCAGTAACTGTCTGGGAATCAGGGACGGTCAGAGCACTTTTGTACCCAAGAAGCTAGATTTCCTGTGTGGGAGGAAGGTGGTCAGTCTGAGCTTTGGCAGTGGACCACACGTTCTGTTGGCCACAGAAGGTAGCCACACCAAAAGTAGACTCCAGTGTTTCCCTGACCTTCACCCTAACTTATTTTGTAACTTCACAGCATTAACAACCAATGCAGATTCCAATAACTTGGAGTGTTTACTAACACTAACCTTTACCTTAACTTTTGTTTAAATATTTAATGCATGGCAGCAGATTTATAATGGATTTTTTTATTGTGTTTTTATCTTGTAAGCTTTTACTTCCTAATTTTAATTTGTTCAGAACAAGCAAGGCCAAACTACGGCTCGGGGGCCTGATGCGGCCCATTTGGTTTTTGTAACCTGACCCGTCAAACTTTATTACGTTGCTATAATACCAATATAATTCATTTACATCAGTGATGTTAATCTCAAATTCTCATTGGGTCAAAGACAAGGGCCAAACTTGGTTTTTTTTTCCCTCCTCTATAGTTACAGTACATAAAGTAGATTTTTTTTTTCATAGGGAAACAAACTTTGAATCTTTTTCTGGAAAAATTAAACCTTCTTAATGTGAGGCTTTTTACAGGCCAGAAACAAAAAAAATATTTATATTATACTAATATTCTGCCACTATATCGTGAGTATTCACTATTGGGCCAAATCCAATACACATTTCATAGGATCTCACTGGCCAAATATAATTACACTGCGGGCCAAATTTTGGTCCCCGGGCCTGAATTTGACACCTATGATTCATATGATCATTAAACCACTGTTTTTTCTCTGCTATTCCAGCCTTTTCTCATTCAGAGGTGTAGAAGGATAAAAGCATATTAGTCATTTAGCCTAAATGCATGACATTTACCTTTGTTCCTGTGAATTTTCCATCTCACTGCTCCTGATCGCCCCCTTTGTCAAGTTTGAATCCTTATAGTCCTCTATGGCAGTTAATGTTAAAACCTATTATTATATGCAACAATATATACTGCACCAGTGACGTTGCAGGTTACAGTCTGACTTCTTTTATTGGGAAGAAATGATAGAAAAGCGCTGATTGTTTGGCCTTAAGCTTGAAAATACATTTATTTGCCTCTAGATAGTTACAGTTTGGACAATGAATATTGTATTTCCAGAGCAGGAGTCTCTCATTAGCTCAAGTACACAATAGTGTTTTGCTTTGTGCAACTAATATCTGGTGCCAGTGAGAACAGAGTAATTTCAGAAAATATAAAATAATTTTCAGTTTTTGAAGACTTTAAGACATGCAGGTCAAGGTTTAGGGGTTTCCTAAAGCGTCTGGAAAGTATTATTATTTTTTTAGAACTGAAAAGTCCTCTTGGATGAGAGGTGAAACGTTTTCAAAAAATCTGAATATCCAGTTGCCTAATAAAACTCCATAGCCTTCCAGTAAGAATGGTTTTGTCCAGTCAGTGATCTGTATTATGTTGGAAACAACAGCTATTTATCTACAACTTAGTGCATTAAGTATGTCAATATATAAATAGAAGTACTCATAGTTATTAGGATTAAAGGACATCCACATCATATACAGTACGTTGGAAACAACTCTGCAGCTTCACGACCGTCATCTCATCTCTTACAGATGGCGAGGTATTTGCTTGGGGTCATAATGGTTACAGCCAACTGGGAGTCGGGTCCTGCAACCAAGGAGTGACTCCAGTCCTGGTCTCGGCCAACCTTCATAGTAAGAAAGTCATAGAGGTCGCCTGTGGGTCCCATCACTCAATGGCTCTGACTGACACCGGAGAGGTGAGAGCAGTGGGGGACAAAACACTGTTTAGTCACATAGAACAGTAGATGTTCTGTGATGGACGAGAGTCAGCTGAGGGGAAGGGAATCATTGTCTCTCTGTAGGAGAGACAATGATGGACAGGACCAGGAATGAGGTGATTAGAGGGACAACGCAGACAGGTAGGTTTTGAGAAAAAAAACAGAAAAGCCAGATTGAGATGGTTTGGACATGTTCAGAGGAGGGACAGTGGATACATTGGTAGAAGAATGATCCTAGAGATGGAGCTACCAGGTAGGAGACAAAGAGGAGATTGATGGATGCAGTGAGGGAGGACATGGAGGTAGTTGGGGTCAGAGTAGAAGATACGGAGGACAGGGAAAAAGGTTGATTTCTGTCAATCTGTCAAAGAACTGAAGAACATGATGTTCACCTTGTCTGGGAAGAGTTTTACGTAAATGTGTAAAAACATAAAAACTAAAATCTTTACTAAGTAACTATCCCATCCATACCATGTAAACACGTCAGTCTTTGCCCTGTGAGTCACTCTTCCATCTGTCGTCATCATCATCTTCATCATCTGTTGTGTTCTCCAGGTCTATGCATGGGGCTACAACCATTGTGGCCAGGTGGGCTCAGGCACTACCTCCAACCAGCCCATTCCCCGGAGAGTTTCCAGCGTCCTACAGACCAAGGTTGCGGTCAGTATCGTCTGTGGTCAGACCTCTTCCCTGGCTGTGGTGGACAATGGAGAGGTGAGAACCTGAGTCAACCTGTAGACCCATTGTGGGGAGTAGAACTAACTCTGTACGTACCAATTAGAATTATTGTTAAATTAAGACATTGTATGATTTTTGATTCTGTCATTTAGATTAGTCAGAAAATAAAAAAAAATAGTTATATTTGTTAGTTTGGTGTAGACCAGGGGGTCTCAAACTCGCGGCCCGTGGACCAGTTGCAGCCTGTGAAAAAATATTTTGTGGCCCCCACCTTCAAGTTGAATTTTTATAGATTTACTTTCCACATTTGATGGTAAATCCTATAGTTCTCCAAACCCTGGTCCACAGTCTCCTTCTGGTTCAGTGTTGTATTACACAGAATCAATGGGAAACTGATTTTTTTTTTACACTGAAAGCTGAAGTGGCCCTTTGGTGAGTTTGAGGCCCCTGGTGTTTATCAAATAAATGGTAAACTACATAATTTCCTCTGCCCCTCTGTGCACAGGTCTATGGTTGGGGCTTTAATGGAAATGGACAACTTGGACTGGGGAGCAACGCCATCCAGGTGACCCCCTGTCGACTGGTGGCTCTGCAGGGTCTATGTGTCCAACAGGTTTGATTGCCTCACACATCAAGTACATAAGAACAACAGGGTTAATGTGGAGCAGCAGCTCCGAGTCCCACAGTCTAACAATTCCTCAACTAAAGAGGACAAGACTTTTCCAATACTTTCTCTTACATATGAGGAAACAATGAGTAATGAGTCCTTATCCAAGCTGCATACTTGGCCTGATCCCAGGTCAGCTGCCAGCCTCACTAGTTGTCAGTTAGTACTCTGTCTGCTTCGTTGTGTGAGTTGGTGCAGGTTACCATGACATGTGGAGCCATAGCTATAGGGTGGGAGAAGAAGTTGCCCCTAAATAAGAGACTAAGAATAGAATATTGTTGATACTGACAATGATGATGGTAGTAATAAAGATTAATAGAAGAAATAATTGCCAACTTGCTTTGGCCTTTCACCTGTCCAACACTTTCTTTCTCACTGTCACCTAAGTAGCCACATGATTTCGCACTCACTGGTTGATAACTTCCAGTGGGTTCACCACCCACAGGAAGACTCACAGAATGGTGCAGTGTGATTTGGGAGGCAATTGTGGAGACTGCTACTCCTGAGACTCAGTAACAAATAAGAGGATGAAGACGAACGAATATGTATTTGTTGTGGTAGCAGGGAAATCCATCCTTCCATCTTTATCAGCTCATCTGGAATCAGGTAACGGGGGCAGCATTCAGAGGAGGGATTCCCAGACTTCCCTCTTCCCAGACCGATGAGAGGATCCCGAGGCGTTCCCAGGCCAGCCGGCCAACATAGTCACTCCAGCGTGTCCTAGCGTGTCCTTCCTCTGGATCTCCTCCCAGTGGGACATGACCCAAACACCTCCAGGGGGCGTCCAGGGGGCATCTAATGTAAATGCCCAAGCCACCTCAACTGACTCCTTTAGATGTGAAGGAGCATTGACTCTGAGCTCCTCACCTTATCTCTAATGCCGTTTTCACACTGGCACTTAATTCGGTATTCGCTGCGACGCGAAGCCAGTGTCGTTCTCCGTTTGCATTCACATTACAAACTAACACACATTCACTCCACAACTAATGGGCATTAACTAATCCACCTCTAGTCGGTGGTTTCGATACCAAATTAACTAATACGGGTGTAAATCAATAAAAAGTATAACTGTTGTCGCTCCCTGATCGGATCGAATCCCGAATTTACTACTTCGGTATTCAATTCCGAATTGAATGAGAAAACGGTATAAGAGTCACAGTAGGGAGAAAGCTCATTTTATGCCGCTTGTATCTGGGATCACGTTTTTAACAATAAATAGCAGTTATTACATTAATGAATTTCTGGCTTAGCCCTTGGTTATTTTAAAGTGTTAAAATGCAACCGACAAGTACTGCTCTCTCGAAGGTCCTATTATTATGTCAGACCATGTCCCACCGTATGTGGATTAGTAACATAATCACAAAACAATATTGAATATGTTTATAAATACATTTTCTCACACAGGTTGTTGTTTTTTTTTTTTTCTTTGTTGCTGCCCCTACAGGTGGTCTCTGGCTATGCCCACTGCCTGGCCTTAACAGATCAAGGAATGCTCTACACCTGGGGGGCCAACACGTACGGTCAACTGGGCACCGGCAACAAGAACAACCAGCTGACCCCAGTACAGATCATGACTGGGAAAGAGAGGTGACGTCCACTCATCTGTCACATCAGAAAAGGGGCAAAAAATGAAGCCGTTTATAGCTGTTGTTGACTGTTTTTGTTTGTCTTCATCCTCAGAATTGTGGAAGTTGCCGCCTGTCACTACACACACACATCAGCTGCTAAAACCCAGAGTGGTTTAGTGTACATGTGGGGCCAGTGCCGGGGCCAGTCTATAGTCCTGCCTCACCTCACGCACTTCACCTGCACCGACGATGTCTTCGCCTGCTTCGCCACCCCAGCAGTCATGTGGCGACTCCTCTCCGTGGGTAAGAGTCTGGAGACTACTGTGTTACTTCATTTTTTTATTTTTTTTTTTTCAAATGTTTGATCACTAATTTGTGTTTGTTTTTCCTTATAAAGAGCATGACTTCCTGACTGTTGCTCAGTGCTTGAAGAAAGAGTTTGACAACCCAGACACGGCTGACATAAAGTTCTCCGTCGACGGCAAGTTCATCCACGTTCACAAGACCGTCCTTAAGATGAGGTCAGGAGTTCTCTCCAGGTACTAATCGATATATGTGGACATGATACTCAATTATTTTATTTTATTTTTGCAGGTGTGAACACTTCAGGTCTATGTTTCAGTCCCACTGGAACGAAGACTTGAAAGATGTGATTGAAATAACCCAGTTCTCATTCCCTGTCTATCACGCCTTCCTGAAGTTCCTCTACACCGACCAGTTGGAGTTGCTGCCTGAAGAAGCTATTGGTGAGGACTGTTCATGTGTCACGGAAAGACACAGTAGATGTCTCTTTTAGTTCCCTGTCTTCTCAGAGTTGATGTTGTGGCCTCTACTCCCTCAGGTCTGCTGGACTTGGCCACATCCTACTGTGAGAACCGGCTGAAACAACTGTGTCAACACATCATCAAGCGAGGGATCACGGTGGAGAACGCCTTCTCTCTGCTGTCGGCCGCTGTTCGATATGATGCAGAGGTGACTGATGATAATAATCACTGACAACAATTTACTGTGTGAAGAATCTGCCTGTTGAGCTCCTACAGTTCACAGAGTATAGCTTTGCAGCATGTTCATGAAAATGATGAATGATATGGGTTTGAGCTGATTATTAGAATGTTGGGCAGACTGTTATGAAACGATTGGATTTTTATAGCAGATTTGACGTTTACATTTCCACACATGGACATAGGGGGTGCTATATCCCCCCTTTTTTTTACAATGGTCAGAGCGACCATTTACATGTATTTTATGGCTCTAATCCCAAACTTATTTTTGAGTTGCGTAACTACAGTTTTTCAAGGTCGTTAAATGTTTAAGGAGGCATCAAATAAGGCCAGAATTTTTTCCAAATATTTTTTCAGTGCCATTTCAATTGAAATGAGTCGGTTCCTTTTTTTTCCTCAAATTTAACATGAATAAGGTGAGAGTTTGAGTTCTGTGCAAGCTGACTGAGCCCATGTGTTTGCAAGGAAGGCTCTAAGGCAGGGTCAAACCCGTTCCCCGAGGGCCACTGTGCCTGCAGGTTTTTGTTACAACCTATCCAGTGCAAACTAGTTGACCAATCAGCTGTCTGGAGACTCAGGTCAGTTGATTGAAAATTCAAGTCAGGTGTGCTGCTGGTTGGTTGGAACAAAAACCTGCAGCCACACCGGCCCTTAGTGGATCCGGTTTGACACCCCTGCTGTAAGGTGAACCCTTAGAAGGTGATTGTTTCATCACCTCTATTCTTTATGGCCAGTCATGTTTATGCAAACTAACTTCTTCAGGGTGTAATAATAAGACTTTGGTTTAAGGCTGTGTCATGGTTTGACACGTGATTGGGCTGGACCAATCACGTAACTGATATGTTGGAATTCACCTTGTGGTCTTCAGCACTGGACCTAAATGGAATGCAATAATAATCAAATCTTTCTTACATCAGCTGTAGTCAATGTAAATGTATAATTACAGACCAGCCGTGCTCTGTGTTTTAGGACCTGGAAGAATTCTGCTTTAGGTTCTGTGTCAACCACCTGACTGAGGTCACTCAGACCACTGGTTTCTGGCACATCGATGGAAACTTGCTCAAAGACTTTATTTGTCGGGCCAGTCGATGCAAAGCCTTCAAAAACTGACCTCGGTTCCAGGGGAGTGTAGAAGAGGCCAGAAACTTCTCACCAGCTGTCATCTCCATGGACATGAACTTTCAGGTGACCTTTCTAGTTGCTCTCTCTCTCTCAGTGCCATTAGCAGAGTGAACCGATCTGTGTGACTGTCCACACATATAAGGTGAATTTTGTTGCTGGTCAAAATAGTTTGTTTTATACTTTGAGGTTTTTGCCTGTGGCCTTCATCACTTTATTTCTTGTTCCAGACCTGGTGTCACCATCTTCACTGACAGCATTAATGTAGAAGTTCAGACACCTTCACTTTAGATAGGCTCTTATTGAAGAGCATTAAGAACTGGAAAATATTCTCTGAACTTTGAAGGACAACTGTCTTTATTGCATTACCTTTTAGGGTTTGTTTTAATTGTTCAGTCCAACAAGACTTAAAAAGCTCAGACAGATGTTGACACCAGGCCAGTTGTTTTCAATTCAGCTGACCAAATATTACATTAGAGTTTGCACTTTTGTATTTTCTTCCAAGATTCTTTTTACACACCTTAAAGGATGGATGTTTGTCTGAGTGTTGGTCTTTAACTGAAGTGTGAGATTCCTTGCACATGTAGTTAACTGGAACCAAGGGACTTCAGTGAAGATGTTTGGGAAAACTGGACTTATTGGTGTTTTTATTTGGATTCTCAGTACAGTACAGACTCAATTTGTTTGCTTTTTCTAAACCCTGACACCACTGGAACATTTTCAGACCTTCATCATCTGAATAGGTGAGATGATAGGCTGGAGAAACAAACACAGTAATTGTGTCTAAGCTGCCGGAAGTTAACAGCTGTTACAACCTGTTAACTTCCGGCAAAACCATCCGTTTGTAGACTATTAGTTTCACAAATGCATTTATTTTTTAAATGGGAAAAAAACAATCATCACACCTTATATATGTATATGTATAAAACGCTAGAAATTTACATAGGAAAAAAAAGACAAACTTGAATTTCTTCAACAGTGAGGGTGTCGTACATTTTCCGTTGATGAGCACAGTTTGTCAATAACAAGTACAAGGTCCAAGCGCTCATGAACACACTGTTTTTGTTGTACCTTTCTCAGAAATTAAGGAACTGTAACATTGCACCATTGGTGAGAAGAACTGGTCATGTTGCGTTGTTCTAACAATAATTTGGCTTCCTCTAAAGGCAAAACACAAAAAAATGATGTGTTCAACACCCTGAGAATTCACCTGACCCATATTTTTATTTAGTTGTTTGAAATTTCCTTTGCTGACGTAACATACAAACTTCCCTTGGTTTCATTCAATCTGTCTGGTTTGCCTCAAAGCAGGGTGTATTGTTGTCTTTCTGTTCTCTGATTGGTCAAACAGAAAAAAAGCTAACAGTAATATGCATTCGACAATATGTATGTGAAAACCTCATTTTATCAGAACATATTGAACTATGAACAAGTACCGTAAGGGCTCTGCCCTCAGTTCAGTCCTGAAGCATCTCCAGGTCCAGAACTGTCAGAATATATTGCATGGGTCAGAAAGCTTTATTGTGCAGCTGTTTGGGGGTTTGTTTTTGTTCTCTCATATTTTCTTTTATTTTTTGGATCTGCCTGATTCAGTATTACTATTCCTTACAATGTTGAGTTTTATTTGCACTACTGCTGTAGATATTTCCAAACGTATTTTTGCTACTTTTTACACATTTTGAAATTCAGTACAAGGTATAAAAATATTCCAGTGACGATTTGTGAATTCTGCAAGTAAATAAATAAAAGCATCTGTACCTGGACTCTGCACAGAGTTGTTTTTTAAAACTAAAGATGCATTTTAATGTGAAATATGTGGTAAAAGATGTATTTTTCAAGAAATCTACCTGAGTTGGAATCCAATTCCAAACATGGGTCAAAGCTAGATAAAAAGATTTAAAACAATAAAATAACTTGTCTCCACCAGTGGTGGAGCTTACTTTTACCAAGTCCCTGAGGTTGTCTGAAGAGGTTCTGACCTTCATGTTCTTTTCGTAGCTGCGGTCAGAGCTTCGACCACTTCGGTCATGGCTGCGGCTGCTCGGACAGCCTCCCTTTCTTTACGTTTTATCTCTAAAAAAAAAGATGATGTAGTTAATATGTATTCTATCTTTGCACTTCCTGAACGCCACGACACTATGTCCAAAATACTGATTTCCACTTACACTATGTAATGTGATAAGTCAGAGGTTAGTCTACTGTAGAGCCTCTAGACCACAGGGGTCAAACTCAGGTCCGGGGTCCAAATCTGGTCCGCAGTGTAATTATATTTGGCTCATTATATTTGGCTCGCATTATATTTGGCTCTAGTGTGATTTTTCTGATTTTATTTCTCATGTGTTGATTTTCGCGATCATTGAATCTGGAACAGCCTCTTAATGTTATCAATGTTACGACACTTGAAGAAGCACAGGTCAGGCAGTTGCTTGGGACTCCATCCACTAGGTGGAGCAATAAATATTCAGTCTGGTCCGTGACTCCATGCCAGGTTTTGATTGTGGCCCACTGTGATTTTGAGTTTGACACCCCTGATCTAGACCATAAATGTTAAAAAAAACAGTAATTCTTACCTTCCTGCTGTTTTGTGACCAACTCTGTCAGTTTCCCTGATCTCTGAATCACAGACAGTGCAATGTCATAATCTAAGAAGACAGAACCTCAGGTTAGGGAAAAGAAAAAGAGGAATTCTGTTGCTGATAATGATGTCCTACCCTCTGGACTGGCCTCATCAGACTGGATTCTCCTGGAGATGCCGTTCATCATGTTAATGAACTCCTTAAAAATGGTCTCCGTGACTCCTGCTGCGTTGCAGCTTTTCCAAAACCTTGAGGAGTCGAGGGGTTCCGGGTCAGTGGGAGTCTCCGTTTGTGATGAGGAGGAACAGGCAGCTGCAGGAAGTGCATCGCAGGAGGTGGTGCGCTGAGGCGGATCAGTAACACTGGGGTCTGTGGAGTGGTCAGCAGGAGGAGGAGCTGGGTCAGAGGGTCTGACGGTGGGTTGACCAGTTGGACTGTCAGGATTTTGGCTAGAGGACAGAGCTGAGAAAATAATTCATTAACATTCATTACTGCAGTTTCAGATATTTTAGTCTCTTTGTTCAAACCAACCTAATTCCTCTGACATGCTCATCCTCTTCACCTTCACTGGCGTCTCAGGAGGTTGTCTTACTGTGGTCTGAGTAAATAATGACATTGGACCAAATATAGGCAATGAAGAAGATGAGCTGTGGTGGACATCTGCCAACACTTGCTCAACGGTTTCTCCCAATTCAACCTTAGAAACACAATAATAAATGATAACAACCATTGGGCCGGTGACGGGTAGTAATAATGATAATAATGATAATAATAGTGTCTCCGTTTGGTCCCATCTGGCTTTTTCTTACTTACTCATTTCAACAAAGGAACTGACCAATAGAATGGCTAGGATTCCATCATCAATAATGCAACTATATTTGATTAGGAAATGTTTTCTCAGTGAAGACAACAACAATAAACTCAAAATGATGCAGAGACATTGATTCAAGAGTCTAACTTATTATACCGGTCCGTTAGCAGAAAATTATAAATCCTTTATAAATCCACACTTGGGAAGCCCTTGTTGAGTTGCATGCACAGTTAATTCGGGTAGGAAACCTTTATAGGGAGGAAAATATTTCTGAACACCGGTAACTTACAGAGCTTGGATATTCGTCAATGTCTGACTCTAGGGGCGCGAAGATGTTCATATCAGAGGAGGTTTCTTCTTCATCTGCTGGATGGAAGAATCAGTTATTGTATAAAAAAATAACAATAAATGGTGTACATGAAATTTTTCAAACCTGAAGAATCGTCAGATATGATCCGCCTTTTTGCTTGATGTATCGAAGGGATCTCCTCCTCTGCCTCCCTAAAAACAGAGACTTTTTATTTTACATTTTAACCACTGTTTTTTTTCCACAAAAAAATTAACACGGATGTTGTTAAATGTGAAAGTTCTTAATGGCAGATTAATCATTCAAGTTCTTGCCTTGTTGTCATTCATCTTCTTGCCCAAAATATTATATTAGCTATAGCTTTGATTGTCATTTACATACAGACTGTAGATGGCGTGTGTGAGTACCTGTGTGGTTACTAACCTGTCAGGTGAGGCGATGACATAACGTCTCTGGTTCCAACATACAAACAGAAATAACACCAAGTCAGTCAAAGAGATAGATTGATACAAAACCATCTCTGTGACTGAATGTACGTTAGAATAACCTTGCGGGCTGAGTGTGTCTCACTGCTGGAGGCCCCGCCCACTGGAGACAGACAAACGTCAAAAAACCTTCGATAATCCACTTGAGAACAGAGAGGAAAAGAAAGTGTAGTTAAGAACTCACCATGATTTGATGTGGTGGCTTGATGTTCGTCACAGTGCACGGACCTAAAGTGAACACGTCAGTCAGTATCAGAGTGATACAACAGTGTGTGTTGTTTAAATGTACTCACTTAGAGATGCTGGTTGATGGTCTCTCATGGCCAACACCATCTGCATCTCTGTTCTTTCAGGACACAAAGACAGACTCAAGGGAATTAACGCACAAAAAAAAAAAACAATATTGAAAAAATACGGTACATTCCCATAGGTTTAACTCAGGCCTGGGGGCCGGATGCGTTGTTCAGCACTGTAGTCCGGCCAACCAAACTTTTCAAAACTGTTTCATTGGTTTGCATTGTGATAATACTTCTGCTTTCCCGCTGTAACGCCCAGGTTTTCTTTACAGCTGGCATTGAGAAAACTAATATAATTTAAACAATGTATGACTTTTAGGAGGAAGCGGTGGCCGAAACATTAAGGACACAAACGTGGTTCCGCAAGGCTTCAGATTCTAGTCCACCAGCACAGTCCCAACCCACATAACTTCCAGTAGCAGTGTGATTTGGGTGGCCGTTGTGGAGACCGCTGCCCCTGAGACCTGGCAACGTATAAGAGGATATAAACCCTGCCATAACTCAGCACTAGTGTCCAATTTTAGGACTGATTGTGACCTGCGAGACAAAGTCTCCATGCCTGGTTTAACATCTTTACATGTCATACCTTTGAAGGTCCAGCCTTGTCCACAGAGTTTCTAGATGATAAGGTCTTGTGGGACACTCCCTTAGCAGATTTGATGTTTCCTTCTATTGACAAACACAGATATGGATTTCACACATGAGGGACAGTCAGTAGGACCAAACTTCCTGAAGCTCTCTAGGTTACCTTGCTGTTGTTGGTAGTGGTATCTACAGTAGACCCTGGTGCAGAAGAAAACATGACAGATGTTTCAAATTGTGATTATTATTTTTAGTTGTACAGCTGGCTGCAGAGGCCACACTCACACAAAACTGCCTTTCACTGCGTCTTCAATCGGCTTCGCACCGTCCTTAATAGCACAGGGGTAGTGGTAGGACCGACCACATCGTCTCACTTCGCATCCAGCGGTGGCGCCATTTTTCTTGCACTTGAAACACCTCTGTGTTGAAAATGAATGATTGATATGTACACCTAAAAATATTATCCTCAGGCAATGGAGACCTGGTGGTGAAGGACGAAGACTTGAACCTCCAAAGCTTCAGGTTCTAATCCACCAGCTGCCAAGTTGTCACTGAGATTCTCTCAGCATAACATACCCACATTACCTCCACAGGAAGACTCACAGTGTGGAGCAGTGAGATTTGAGACATGGTAATGGATGTGAGGGTCAAGATGAATGATAAGTATTATTCACCAGTCTCTGTCCTCGCTTCACCTCCTCTGTCACATCCTTGACGAAGAAACCAAACAGATCATCAGTCAGAGGTGAGTCCTGACAGCAAAGCCCAGAGGAGAACAACTGTGAACACAAGTATATTCCCCATGTATTACATTGTATGCCCATAAAGCACAATATACCTGATCTGAAACGCCTTGTACCTAAGTTATATGTATTAACCTGCCCTTGTGATTCTATATATGTATATATATTTTTCAAAATAAAAAATATTAATGAAACATAATATACACACATAAACACAATGCAATCAAAATTAGTGGTCAACTTACGTTCCTACTCTGAGCTATGGTCATGAATTTAGGCCATGACTGAAAGAACAGGATCCCAAACACAAGAGGCATAATTGAGCTCTCTCCCTAGGGTGGCAGGGCGTCCCTTAAACATAAGGTAAGGAGTTCGGTCACCTGGGAAGAGCTTGGAGTAAAGCCATTGCTCCTTCACATTGGGAGGAGTCAGTTGAGGTGACTGAGGCATTTACATTGGATACCCACAAGACGCCTCCCACAAAAGGTGTTTGGTTCATGTTCCACTGAGAGAAGATTAAGAAAAAGAACCACTACACGCTAGAGCGACTATGTTGCCGAGCTGGAGGAAGTGTCTAAAATGGATGGATGAATATAGGAAAGGTAAAAGGTAAGGAAAGAAAACTTACTGCAATTGTGACATTGTTAGTAACACCACCGCACACAATGAAATGTGACCTCTTGATTTTAAACGGTCCCCAGAGTGAACAGTGGGCAACTATTTCAGAAATGACCATTTTTGAGTTATAGGAATATAATAATGACGTGGCAGCATATCTGGGGCAATTAATCTGCAAATGAGGTCAACTTGGGCAATTTTTTATTTTTCAACAAATTTTAAAGGTGATAAGACTATGACCTTATTATTTTTGGCAATATTTTGACATGCTCAGAAATAAAAATGTTTGAGTTACTGGCAAAAAAAATGACTGCTGCATATCTTGGGCAATAAACATGAAATTTAAGCCATTAAAAGCAATTTTTATTTTCCGTAATTTTTCAAGGTGATAAGGCTATAGCCTTACCATTTTTGGCCATATTTTGACGTGCTCAGAAATGACCATTTTTGGAGTTATTAGCACAATTTAATGACTTGGCAGCATATCTTGGGCGATAAAATTGAGTTTTGACCCAAATGGGAAAATTTTTATTTTTCACCAATTTTTCAAAGAGATAAGGCTATAGCCTTACCGATTTTGGTCATATTTTGACATGCTCAGAAATGTCCATTGTAATTACAACAAAATAATGACTTGGCAGCATATGTGGGGCAATAAACTTGCATATTAAGCCATTTTGGGCAATTTTTTTTTTCACAAATTTTTCAAGGTGCTAAGGCTATAGCCTTACCATTTTTGGTCATATTTTGACATGCTCAGAAACGACGATTTTTGGAGTTATTTGCACAATTTATACACTTGGCAGCATATCTTGGGCAATAAACTTGCAATTTAAGCCATTTTGGGATATTTTTATTTTTCAACAATTTTTTCAAGGTGATAAGGCTGTGACCATTTTTGGAGTTATTTGCACAATTTATACACTTGGCAGCATATCTTGGGCAATAAACTTGCAATTTAAGCCATTTTGGGCAATTTTTATTTTTCAATTACTTTTTCAAGGTGATAAGGTTATAGCCTTACCATTTTTGGCCATATTTTGACATGCTCAGAAATAACCATTTTTGGAGTTATTAGCACAAAATAATGACTTGGCAGCATATGTGGGGCAATTAACTTGCAATTTAAGCCATTTTGGGCTATTTTTATTTTTCAACAATTTTATTAAGGTGATAAGGCTATAGTCTTACCATTTTTGGCCATATTTTGACATGCTCAGAAATGACCATTTTTGGAGTAA
>JAFBJS010026034.1:0-26594 GCA_016785265.1 Paraplagusia blochii
CAGTGAAGGTGTTTGAGAAAACCAGGTGAGGCTTCATGTTCATAAGGTGCATTAAAATAGTCAGATGAGTCAAACTTTATTCTGTTCATAACTAAAGTATTATTCCTTTCTGTCCAGTCACAGTATAGTACAATATTACTCCTCTCTGTCCAATCACAGTATAGTACAGTATTACTCCTCTCTGTCCAATCACAATAGAGTACAGTATTACTCCTCTCTGTCCAATCACAGTAGAGTACAGTATTACTCCTCTATGTCCAATCACAGTAGAGTACAGTATTACTCATCTCTGCCCAATCACAGTAGAGTACAGTATTATTCCTCTCTGTCCAATCACAGTATAGTACAGTATGACTCTGTCCAATCACAGTATATTACAGTATTACTCCTCTGTCCAATCACAGTATAGTACAGTATGACTCTGTCCAATCACAGTATAGTACAGTATTACTCCTCTATGTCCAATCACAGTATAGTACAGTATTACTCATCTCTGCCCAATCACAGTAGAGTACAGTATTACTCCTCTCTGTCCAATCACAGTATAGTACAGTATTACTCCTCTCTGTCCAATCACAGTATAGTACAGTATTACTCCTCTCTGTCCAATTACAGTATAGTACAGTATTACTCCTCTCTGTCCAATCACAGTAGAGTACAGTATTACTCCTCTGTCCAATCACAGTATAGTACAGTATTACTCCTCTCTGTCCAATCACAGTATAGTACAGTATTACTCCTCTCTGTCTCTACACATAAGATGCACTTTATAACAAGATGCAGTGTCGACTCATTAAATAATAATAGTTCTTTATTTAATTGAGCCTCAGGGTCCAGAGAACACAGTAACTGCTGAGGTGAAGGTGTTGGTATTTTCTTGTTTGTGTCATTGTTCTCCTCAATCTACTGTAAATTAAATGGCAAATCTGAGCTGCTTCCTGTTTGTTGAGCGACTGAAAGGTTAAAAGGGATGAACATTTGTGAACGCTGAGTAAACAAGGCTGAACTGACACCGAGACAATTTACGGCCCTGCAATAAGTGGTGTTTTATTTGATCTGGATCTGAATAGGTGACGGTAAAGACTGAGACGGAGACAGTCAGAGACAGAGTGATCTGGTCAATTAGACTCTCAGTGCTGCTGTGCAGAGTTGAAGTAGTAGTTCTTCATCATTAACTCGTGAAAATATTACACAAAAATAACAGACCTGCTCAGAAGTATGGTTCAGAGACTGGATGAGATGAAGATGCTGAGAACTTCAGAGGAACAGTCAACGTGAAGGAGCCTTTAGATAAAGTTCGAGAAGGTAAAGTGAAGATGATCTGGACAAAAGAGATATTAGTAATTGCTGAACAAGAGGAAAAGAGAAGTGAGAAGATACTTGGATGTAGTGATGAATGAGGCCGTGATTGTTGGTTTTACAGTAGATTAAAGAAAATATCAGATGAAGGCAGATCATCTGCTGTGGAGATCACTTACAAAGAAATCACTAATGGAAGATAAAGATTATAAAGAAGATGGAAGATTTTTCTTTTTTGATTTAGAACTTCTGGACCTACTCTTTGAAGGCTCTTCTGAAACATGAGTGTCAGGAATCAGAGTCAGATAAGAACATGATCTGTTCTGAGACTGAGGATTTGGCCCATTTTAATAAAACCTCTGTCTTTGGAGATTTTTATGGAAGAGTCAAAGACATGATGGACACAGACAAAATGATGTTCCTTGGAGATAGTGGCCATTGGAAAATCCCCAGTGCTCCATCATTTGTTCTTACTCCTACATTGACCTTCACCTGGTTCTGTCGTCCTGTTTTATTATGGTGATCTTGGTTCCTCTCCTTCCACATGTGCAGCTGTCCAACCTCCGGAGAGATGTTCGTTCCATTCACTCATAGTCAGAACTTCAGTCGACCTGCAGACGTGAAGAGGAGCTTCATCCTCATCGGTCGCAACTTCAGTCAGTGGCTTTGTAACACGGAGCAGGGTGAGTACCAGCAACACTGACTCTGTACCATTGATATCTGGAATTTGAAGTCACCAGAAACTGAAGATCAACTGGTTCAGCTGTTCAGTGGGATGTTCCTCATCCACACTGGTAAACACTAACCTTCTGTCAGGCAGTGGTCCCTCAGTGTTGGCGCCTGTGAGATCCTTGTTGTCAGTTTGGAGATGTCTTTCTTCACAGAGACTTTGTTTTCAGGCTCAGCAGAGCTTCTGTCCAAAGGCTCCAAAATAAACTTGTGAAGTGCTGTTAGGGCTGAGCTGCAGAAAAGTCTTTCTTCTTCCATGAGGCCACTGTAGATGCCAACAAACAGACGCATTAAGTAACAATGTTAACAAAAAAACATTTGTTTTTACTTTAAGCAACATTTGTCTCTATTTTAAGGTTTCATTCACTGATCTTTGCCACTTTTGTATCACGTGTCCTACTTTGACTATGGTAAACATCTTTATTGTCTGTCTGCAAAAGCAATGTACTGAAGACAAAAAACACACAAAATAGGCTATATATATATATATTAAGTTAAAATATTTTTCCTCTTGAGCTCATTAAATACATCCGCGCCAATCTACTTTGCTGTTGTTATGTAATTATCCAATTAATCCGACGTTTTTGCCAAAAAAATATGCCTCTTCACAAATTCCGTGCACTAACATGCAAATGCATGGCATAATAATCTGAAATAATCTTTCTCTCCTAATCTCTACCTGCGTCTTTGATATACTTTTGATACTAAAATGTGTTTCCTCCCCTGTAGCATGTTAGCATACACTTTTAGGATAATATTTCTGCTTCACTCAGAAACTCTCTTGTCCACATTGATAGGACATTTCATTTTGAAGATGTTCAAAACAGTTTCTTCTGCCTTCACTAAACAGTTCTGATGATGTTGAGACCAGACAGAATCTAAAATCCCTTTTTATATTTGTTTAATAAAAAAAAATAGAAAGATTTCATGCAAATAACCTCTGGTACTATGGTTTGAGTGTTTAAATGAAACGTATATTCCATCAGTGTTATCAGTAAATAAAAACAAAGTTAAGACTAATTTGTTCCATGAAAAGTGGTGGTGGTCTTGAAGGGAACAACACTCTGTTTCGCTGCTACTTCTTTGCAACATGTGAATAAACTGAATCACCAGGAATTCTTCAAAGTCCAAGCATGAAAACGTCCGTCATCTCTGCTTTGAATCCCGTCTCACTGTCCATGCTCGCTGCCGTCTAACTTCTCTGTGTCATTTTGCAAGTGTCTGCTTACATCACTGAGTGTGTGTCTCTTCACTGTTCATGCTGCCTCGCTGTCTGTTCCATCTCTGTCCGCCCACAGACGACAGTTCAGACGAGGAAGTCACCCCAGTGCTAAATAGGTTCACACGTAAGTTGGCCTTTCAGAATGGGATGTTGACACTTGGTGACATAAGTAGAAGGAGAAATGATGCGGAATATTGTTCTGTCATGATGTATGTCTATGAATACAGCGATCTCACAGCTATCACTGATCCAGGATCCACTGCAGATTGGAAAAAAATCACAAAGAATAGTCAAGAGATTGGGTTTATATTGCTGTATATCTCCACCCTTATTAAGACTGTATCAGCCTTTACTCACAGCTCCATGACAGTAGAGTTGGAAAATGGAAATACAACAATCAATCAATCAGTTTATGTTTAGCGCACACATGCACAATTTAAACTAAATGTTCTTTACAATGGAGCAGTAGAGTGCGGCCAATAGACATGGAGAGATAATAAGATATTCTAAGATGACTGCGCTGATAAGAGGGAGGCACAGAAAATAAAATTTTTTACTTTTAGTCATATTTTCTTGTTGTTCTCTGTGCTAAATTATAGACCAACATCCTGATCTGCAGAGTCTGTTTTTTTATTTTCCTCCTTCTCACCTCCTTCAGCTGCAGAAGGCTTCCAGACTCTTGATTCCAGCAGCTTCCCCTCACATCTAGCCTGGCGACAAACTCATTAAAACCAGGATAATCAGCTCTGATGACTGCTTTTAGCTCTTAGCTGCTCTGTTGTTTGGCTTCTTTTTTTATTTTATTTGATTTCACTGAACATCGTGCGGTCGTACGTGTGTGAACGATGGCGTGCAATTGACAGTTGCTGCACATCTGCCTGAAGACAGAGCCCAGTGGCTCACATTGACACTGACAGGGAAATGAGAGACACAGCTGCCAACTTTAGTTTGAAAAGTTAGTGGCTAATATCCCTGAAAGCTGTGATCGTTTTTGAATATAAATTTCCTCCTCTATTCTTCCCCTTCTGGGACAGAACTTCCTTAACATTTCTGCATAAAGAAAGTTCAATGAACGCTTCTCGGCGAGGTTGTAATTTCCTGTCCATTGTCTGGACTCTGACAGGTAAAGAACAGGTGAAGGACTGTCCTGACGGTCCCTTTGGAGCTCGGCTTCTTTCACTCTTTGATTCCTCTCTCTGTCTTTTTTCGTCCCTACAGCTCATAAGGGCTTTCAGCGCTTTGAGGCTCTGGAGCACAGTGATTGGTTCAGTCCGAGCCAAGCCGGAGCCGGACTGGCTCCTCGCCAGAGGTTTCTATTCATCAGCATCCTGGAGAAGAAGGTGAGTTGGTCCATGGAAGACTCAGTGGTTTAATTATCTCAGGGCTCCTGGAAAAGCAGTGCTTAGAATTATTTTTTTGGACTTATCTGTGACTAATCTTGAAGTGGGTGAATGATTGTTGTGAAGTGTTTTGCTCATTGATCTGTTTTTGTCTGGTATTTTTTTCTAATGTTGTTTCCAAAAATCGCCTGCTGTTTGTCCTCAAACAATGAAGGGAAAAGTAACAAAACCCAATATTTTCAATACATTTTTACAGAAGAAATAGGAAACAGTTCCATCTCCACACTAACACACACTCACAGTCCTGCTCATGTCCTATAACAATCACTTCCTGCTGCCAGGGCCGTAAATCTATACTTTACTCTATATATATATATATATATATATTTTTTTTTTTTTAGGTGACTCTGTACAGCTATAACTGGTCTGTGGATCTGGGCGCCTCCTTGAACCGGGAGCTGGTCCGACTCATTAACTGGCAGAATGCCCGGGCCCACGTCGTCCACTGCCTGCTCAACCAGAAGATGGGTCTCTTCCACCACTTCTGCTTCTCCGACGCACCTGTCCATGAAATCGACCCCAAGCAGGTAAGGACACCCTGATGGGGCAACTGACTTATTTGTCTGTTCTTCTCGAGGCTTTAAAGTTAGATTTGAAAAAGTAAAAATCATTTCTGCCCTGTGAAAATTGGACGAATATAATACTGTACACTCTGACGCTTGGGTGCGATTGGACTGGTCAGACTGGAGATGACCAGGAAATGTCTGGTCAGTTGTGGTCTGTTTGTGCTGCCCCCTGTTGGTGACTGGTTTTCCCCTCCGTATCTCTGTTCTCTCATGGTCAGTGTGGAGGTTGAGCTCAGAGTCCTGGGTAAATCAGCAGGATTTCAGACATGTTTGATTTTCACTCCATCAGTCATGAGGTGATAATCACTCACTATAACCCTGTGTAGACTGCATGATGGGAGTCACATGATTGAGCCAAAAATCTGGGCTGAAAAAATGTCTCAAAATCACACAATGTTCTGCTTTAGTCAGACCAACCAGGGGGTCGTCAGGGTTTCACTGCTCCCAAGATCAACACTGATTTTTATTTAATCCCCTTTTGCATCCTGGCTAATCCTAGTCTGATTATTTCTCCTTATATTACATTGGTTCTGTACTGTCATGTACCATACCATACTGTACTGAACCACCTCCCCCTCTGCCATACTGTGCTTTAACAAAGCGATCAATTTTCACTGGCAGATCAATAACTCACTTCTCCCCTCGTCCTCCGTCCTACTGTTTTATATTTCTGTGATATAAGTGTAGGGATAATTCTGCCATCATCTCAGAGAAAACTCCCGATATTTAAAATCATGTAAATATAAAAACATTTGTCCAAAAAGCAGACAAATGCTGTGGAATGTTTGACATTAAAACTCTCACCAACCCTTAGTAGAGACAGAAATCTAAAACATAAGGTCCATAAAGTCTTTGGCTAAACAGCAAAAAAAAAAAAATCAATATTTAATTAACTGATCTTTATCTTGAGAAGAATATCAACTTTATGGTGATAAGAGTTACTGCGTCATTTATCTCTGGGATAACTATAAACATTGCTAAAGTTAATAAAGTTTTTTACTGCGATGGTCTGGAAGATTTCTTAATCACCTCTGAGTTCTCTTCCCCAGTTTGGAGCCCAGTCCCTGGGTCCTGGGGCTCGACTCGGTCCTTGTTCTGTCTGCTCTCCCACTGAGTCTTATTTATCAGTGGTAACACAAAGTGCAACAGCCGCCAGTGTGGGTTTGTTATTTAGATAAATGTGCACCACCGTGTAAATGTTGTAGGGACTAAAAGTTAAAGAGAAAAAAAGGTGTTTTCAGCAACAAAGTTGAGGAAATGCTGCTGTGTTCAAACGGTTCCACTAATCCAAGTAGAACTCATTTGTACCTGCATTAATTCCACTGGAAACAACTGAACTCACACAAAAAAAAGTTCCCGTTGTTTGCAGATTGGAACATTTAACTCTCATTGTGTTGAATGTCCCTGGAAAAACCACCGGCTTCGTTATTGAGCTTTTCTCTCCACATGGAATTGATGAGTTTCAGCAAAAAAAAAAAAAAGAATGAACCATGGATTTTCAGCAGTGCAACCAAAGTTGCATTACACTCCCTGTTTCTTCACCCAACAACACTGATTAAAGACATTTATACGCTATTGTTTTTTTTTTTAAGTGTGCTGGCAGTTATAAAACACTTCCCTCAGCGTCTTTAATTTCCCATCATGCTCTCCTGCGTCCTCTCCTCCATGAGTCAGCCTTTAGAGCTGCCCCACCGCTCACATGAGTGACTCAGAAGGATTCCTGGATTCGGACAGAAATCATTTCCAAACTGCTGGCTGAGGATAAACACAAATACATAGAGAGTATAATTCACACTGGCAGTAATGACACCTGACTACATCAGGCGGAGATTACTACATTAAATATTGAGTTTGCCAGGACATTAGCGGAGCTGTTTGTCATTATTTCGCAGCTGTTCACTGAGATGTCCAGCTAAATATTCCATTTCAGACAATAGCTGGCAAACTTTATCGAGGGGGGGGGACTTGGTCAGATGAGACAGAGAGACAATTATTCCATTTTGAGTGGAGCAGTTTCCACGAGGGGAGTTGAACTGATGTCCAGGATCCAGGAAACTCAGCAGAGACTTGGATCCACCAACCAGCTCCATGCTGAGGTCACATGACGCAGTAGAGTGAACGTTGTAACCATGGTCCTCACAGAAGGAGGGCGGGTCGTGATCAGGTTCTGGTCTGACCCACGGTGGAGTTTGGAATATGATGCAACAACACAACACGTCCATACTGGCTCCAATACTGCCACACAGAGCTTCACTAGACCCACCTCCTTGGTGCCCCCAAGTGGGTAGTTTGTTGTAAGCACACCAATTACCCCACCATGGGATCAATAAAGATTTGAGCTAATTTGTGGTTTAATAGCGTATCACGCCTGCTTTTACGGCAGTAGGTCGTGGGTTCAAGTCCTAGAGAAACCATAAACTGAATGATTACCCAATTGTGTTACAAATAAGTGACTCCATGTTATTTATTACTGTGTTAAAATATTACTAATGATGTCGATGAAGAGTCTCAGTCATCAAGGTCATTTTTGTTACGCAAGTTTTTTGGAAAACATTTCCCTCCTCGTCCAAGAGGCTTATTCAGTTGAAAGTATTAGACGGTGGTAGAGAGCAGTTCTATCCTGTCGTGGTGCCTTCAGGTCTTGGTGGAAGACTGAGTCCTGTCCTGAGGAGTCGACCCTCCTTTGTTGGGCCATGATCCTGTGTAGCAGTTGTTTGGTCTCCTTAAAGTGGAGGTCCATACCTTCTAACCTACCTTCTACCACTGAGTGGCAGAAACCACATTGTCCAGCTTGTGTCTTGGAGATTTGTCCTTTGGATGAAACCATTTTTGTCTCAGGTTGTTTCCAGGTTTAAAATAGAGGTGGTTTAATATTGCTAATTATAATTATGAGTGCATTAAAACATTTTTCTCTATATTCTGAATAAAAGTAACAAAAAGAAAACCACCAGGTCACCAGGGGTGAGATTTGATCTGAAAAACTGTTTCAGTAAGTTGTAAAAATTAAACAAGTAAAAATGTTAATATATTGCTGTATGAAATGAAAGGGTGCATTACACATACATACAGTATGTGTAAAGGATACAGAAGGACACGCAGTGAATGAGTGGGTGGAAGCTATAGCGAGTGAGCGAGCATGAGTGGATGGAAGCGCTGCGGGGCCGCCGTAGCCCCCAGCCCTTCCACCAGGTCAGCCCAGTCACGGTGATGGGGCCAGGAAACGGTCTGTGTAAAGGGAAGATAAGCAACGCTTGACTATGTTATAGTGTAGGACAGAGGGAAGTGGGAGTTTGTTGTGCCCTTTTCTTCTGCCCCCTACGACCAATTAGTCTCCGAAATGAAACAAGGACCAAACTTTCCCTTCGCCTCCGATGGCCGACTCCTCCACCGCTGAACCACTAACGAGCAGAGACAGCAGGCAGAGTCAGAGCAGCAGAAAATTTGCCTGAACAGAGCTTCATCTGTCACAGTCCTGATTCAAAGCACAGGGAACACCAGCCCTGGGTCCGACCCTCCAGCCTCCAGCCTCCAGCCTCCAGCCTCGGCACAGCCACTGTGCCACACTGGGGCATCTGGGCACAGAACTGCTCCACTGAGCAAACTCGCCCCAAAAGTTCTGTAGCGTGCAGTGCAAATGAACCATTCTCTGGGAACAGAACTTTTTTTAAATATGCCTCCCTGAACTTGACCTCGTCCATCCCCTGGTCATCGTGGTGATCTGTTGCAGCCAAGTGACCAAACCCAGAGTGTAGACTCTAATGACTCTGTGTTGACCCGAGGCTGGACATATGAACCCAGTCAAGAAGATCCTACCACTCTGTCCTTGTAACGAGAAAGACAAATGGGGTCAAAACATTCCTTCAGCTGAAACTGCCTCACGTCTTCTTGGACAAACAGAGCTTTCCTGCTTCTTCCCCTGAAAGTGAGGACTTTCTCTCATTTTTCACTGCAGAGCTCTGTCAGACTGGAAAACTCATTTACCAAAAGCTGCTTCTCCATGTTGTTTCTACAATTTCTGTTCTTCTTAAGAACAGTGTGAAGCAGAGACGAAACATCACATTTAACTTTGTGTTGTCAGGAGAAGTGGTTGGTTTTAGTCCAGGTTTTCAACAGAGCAAACTTCACCAACACCTGAACTCAGGCTGGTGCATTTGTCCCAGTTCCCAGTTCAACTTTACACAGTTTGAAGGTCTTATCTGGTCCCAGGTCCCATGGCTGGTGATTTTTTTTAAAGAAGGTAGTTTGATCTAAAAAAGATTTGAATATAAAACTATGGATGTCTGAGGTCACATTTTTCCATTGTCCAATATGTTGATGTTTCCAAACATTTAATTTCTGATTTTGTTTTTTTAATCCTCCTCAGAAAATAAAAAAACAAATGTCTTATTTATATCTTTATTTATTTGTACAAACTGCAGTATGAGTTCATTGCACCAGCATTTATCCTACAATCCACTGATTAAATAAGTGAGCTGCAATGCTGCCATCTAGTGACTTTCACTCTCAAATACAGCTGTTTTTCCTCAAACTATTTTAGGGCCGTTCATTTGGCCTAAACCAGGAATTGCGTTATTAGGTTTTCATATTGAAGCCAAAGATCAGAAACTACATAATTATGTTAATATTGGTCAGGTGATATTTTAGGACATCTCTGTCCAGAACCAATAGTTTCTTTGTGGGTGTCCTTTTTTCTCCTTGTATGGTTCACTGATGTCTGCATCTCTAACTCTTCCAGGATCCAAACTGTTTCCTGGGTCCGACCATGGAACCCGATGCCTTGCTGCGCAGTGCGGTTCCTCCTCTTCCCAGTAAAGAGCCAGGGAGGCTAGGGGGCGCCGGTCGGATTCTGGCCCCTCTTCACTTCCCGTCCGAGCTGCTGCCCTTCGATGAGGCTCTGAGGGACGTCTGCACCATCAGACCGCTGATGGACGGAGACGTGGTGGCCCGACATGGAGGCCAACTGCTGGAGATCAAAGCTGCTGAGAGGAGAGGTCAAAACTGCTGCTGCGGGCGCTAATGTCACCGACACAAAGACTGTTTGTGTTCCAATCAAACCACACACTAAAGCCTTACTGTCTCCGTCTTGTCTTATCTGTGTTGGCAGAGCTGGAGAAGCAGATGAAGATAGAGAACCTGTTTGTGACGTGGCAGCAGAGGTCGGCCCAGTCCAACATGCCCATCTCTGTGAGTCCAAAACAGTTGCATTTGTTTTCTACGACAGGATTTCTCACAGCAAAACAGAAAAAGAATGAGCTGACAGTGACTGTCTTTACTGGTCTAAATATGTTCGCTCCATCTTTGCTCCATCTGATCTAAATCTGGAGAGACGTCTCCAACCTGTCTGAGTCCTATATACTGTAAATAGTCCTCCTGCATTGTCCCCTTTATTGTCCAAACGTCTGAATACAAGTATCTTAAATACTTGACCTGATTATTCTGGAACTTTTTTTTAGGCCTTTTTTTATTCTCCTTTACATCCACACATTGTCATTCATTACTTTTATACATCACTATCTGTGCATTTACTGTATTCTGGTGATTTATACATGTGTATTCAGTCAAATATTTCAGTTAGTTTTATACATTTATAAAAATATACGTATGTATGTTTTTTCTGACGTCTTACAAAAAACTGGAGTTCAATAATTGAGAGTAGATTATGATGTTGCAAAATATTGTTAAAAACCTCACAGATAAAAATTATTGACCAATAAATCAGAATGTTTCACACAGTGACCAACAACATGGCACAGAGTAAAAAAGGACGATTGCACAAACATTGAACCTAATATTTCTACAGTATATTACAGTATATTACACTCGGTGACGATGTCCATAATATGACCGGGACACAACGATGTTTAAAACATGACGTCTTCATTGACAAAATACCAAGAAAGCCCAGTCTCCCAGTTTCCTGTGCAGACTTCATTCTGAAGCCTGTGTCCCTTCCAGCAGAGACATCTCCTCAGGTTTTCTTCTATTTCTGGTTCACACCTTTGCATTACTGTTGGAACAGGAGTTCTATTTTTACACAAACAGTCTATGGGAGAGATGTCGCACTCGGTTCTGTGACGAACACTTTGCTTCATTAACCCGGACTTTAACTCCAATATTCTCACCTGTCCCACAATCAGTCCAGGCCCAAACTCAGATTTGTTCTCAGCTTCCTGTTTAATTATTTCCATGAATCTGAATCACTTTGAAGTGACGGGTTCGTTTCTGCGCTCCGACTACTGTCGCACCGTCAAACCTTTACATCAGGATCAGGAGTTGGAGGAGCAGAGAAAGACGGAGAGAAGGAGCTGATGTGCTGAATAGACAAGTGGAAGGGAGTTTCAGTTCAAAGTTGTTCAAAATTGAAAGAGATATCAATAAAAAAAATCACAAACTGCAGAAATTGAGCAGGAGAAATCGGAACAGGAGACTTTTCTGTAGCCTGTCCTCCAGAGTCAGGATGTGAGGAGGTGGAATAAAAAAAAAAACCTGCACTGAAATAACTTTAACAGAGGTGGTTAAACACACACGCACACGTATGTTTGGATGGGGTGGAGGAGAAGGACAGGCTGCACAGGGTGACGCTCTGCAGTGTTTATCAGACAGTGATCGTGATTGTGGTGTGAAGAAGAGTCAACGTTCCCTCATCTTCATCTGCGGCTGCTGCCACATCCAGAGCAACACTGAGGCTTGGTCCTTCAAGAAGATTATTTTCACTTTTTACATCTGAAAATGTTTTATGTTCAGAATCAGTTTTAAATTAAAGTTAGTGAGGAATTTCACCAAACATCGAGGACAAAAATGTTGAAATAAAAAAAAAAATCAGTCAAACTAAGAAGTAAACCTGTTTATCACAGGTGATTTACTATGTTTTTTCCTACTTTTCTCAGGATCCTGCTCATCACAGTTAGGATCATTTATTCCAAACCAACATGAGATCATTTATTTCAATAAACTTAAAGTTATTTAAAATGTTCACATTTACACTTCCAAACCAAAAAAAACTTAAAAAAATACTTGAATTTCGTTCTGAATTGAAACCTAAATAATTGGGTAACTTTATTTTTTCATAGTTTTTCATGTGTCCATAATATTTTAAGCCTCTCAACAGCTGCTCATGTTTGTATTGAATGGTGTCGCAATCAACAATTAAGAGATTGGACAAAATCTGAATATCAAAGTATTATTTAGGTCCAGTTTAAAAACACCGCAATGTTTTCAAAATAATATTTCTGTTGGGAAACAAAACTTTTCCACATGAGACGCAGCTGACGCTCCGACTCACTCTGTCCGACCTTCACGGTGATTTGTGGTCATTGCTGAAGTTCAGGTGCAGAAATGAGACGTTTTGAAAACCACAATCTGAGGCATTTTCCAACAAACAAGACGAGACAGCAGTGTCAAGATTGAAAAGCAGCTCTTTTGTCATGTGGTTAAATATCAAATACAACTAATGGTACCTGACAAGTGCACAGGGAATTGAGCCTCCCACCACTCCACGGTTCTGAAGAGCCAGGATTGTGTTTCACTCCTCGGGGGAAATCATTTAGTTTTTGCAGCGTTTCTCTGCGGGGGAATTTCTGAGCTAATTAAAAAGATTTCTGTCTGCCACTGTGACACCTGGAGAGGGGTTACAGGTTGACATTAAATTTACAAATTTGATATTTTCAACAGACTCCCACACAGCAGAGTAAGTCCAGGTCACTCAGTGGGAGTGTGGAGACTGTCTGACCCTGGTGCCACGGTCCTTACAGCTAATTTTTTAATGGCATTTGGTTGGCAGTGATGGGAGAGTGTGTTAATGACCAGATGTGGTGAAGTCTCTGCAGAGCATTAGGTCCAACTCCAGTCTCATCAACAAGTCCCTGACTGTTGTAATGTCCCTGTTTGTCCTCAGGGGGCAGATCTGGAGACCCTGAAGCAGTCGTCCCGGCTTGTCCACTACTGTGCCACCCCTCTTCTCTTTGACCCGGTATTTCGCAAGCAGATCCAAGAGGAACAGGTGGCTCAGCCCCCGGTGAAGGTATTCTGGGTCCATTTTCCTGATGTCTCCATCAGGACATAGGTTCTAGGACAGCCTGGTGAAGTCACATCAGTTAGAGTCCAGTTTTTGTGACATAATCAGAAATAAGACATGGTGGGAGCAGGACTCTTGCTTTCCAGAACGAAGGTCACAGGTTCAATTCCTGATGGTAGATGTTTATGGACATGTACAGTATGTGTTTTTTTTAGATAGTCCAGATTTTTATCCCCATATTTCACAATAACTTGAGAATTTTAGTCTGAATATGGCTTTTTCTAGAGAAACATCTGCTCAAGATATAATTACAAGTGTAAAGTAACGACTGGCTTTTCATTTGAGATTACTATCCCAGCACGTCCTGGGGAAAACATTAAGACTCTCCACTATGTTCCAGAAACGTCATCGCTCCAACGATTCCACAGCCTCAGGTCGGGACAGAAGCTACAGCACGGACTCAGCCGACATGTTGCCCAGTCGACTGAAGGAAGAACCCTGGCTGCTGGACATCTGCAGCACCTTCCTGCAGCAGTATGTCCAGTACCTGCAGAGTATGGGCTTCATCTTAGTGCAGGTCCGACCTCAGTCTCCAGCTCGAAGGTTTGTCTCTTCATTTAACTCCTCCTTACAGTGTTGTCTTTTTCTATTTACCACTTTAATGACTAAGGATAATAATTATGAGCTGGTTTCCTTTATTCATTTATACATTACATGAAAAAAAAACATTTGTCAGACACTTTTATCCAAAGCAGTTCCAGCTACAGGAGTGAAGTGAACAATCAGAGGAGCAGCAGATGGCGCTGCAACTGAAAAAAAAAAAAAAATCCCACAGTGTACTTTCTCCTCTCTCTCCACCTTCCCTCCATCACCTACAGCATCGCCCGAGCCCGGGCTGCCATGCTGAACTCCATGTCCTCTGAAGGAAGGATGTCTTTCTCATATGTGAAGCAGAAGAGCGAGGACAGTCCCAAGGTGAGTCGTCTCCTGGAAGCAGCTGAGTCTTTCTCTCTGCTCTCAAAACAATTTTAATAAAATGTCGTTTTCCTTCCTGCTCTTTACACAAAGGCGTCTTTTTAAAACTCTCAGTCAGATCAGTCATCAGTTTGGAGAATCCTACTCTTCACAGTTCTTTTTTAGGATCATTTATTCCAACAACATGAGATTCATTCATTTCAATGGACTTAAAGTTATTTAAAATCTTTATATTTACACTTTCAGACCAAAAAAGATGAATTGAATCTCATTAAAAAAACACTTTACATTTGAATTGAAACCAAATTATTTGGACAACTTTATTTTTAAAGAAACAGTACATTAGACTTTGATTACGGAAAATTACATTCCCATCAGAAACACAGTCAGTTTTTAACTGTTAAGACATTTGTTTGCGATTGATTTTATTCATTTTTCACTGAAACTGAAGAACTTTACAGTTTTGTTTGTTTTTGCACTGGTGCAGCAGCAGCAGCAGCAGCTTCTTCAGTTCTGCTCTGATCAGTCAGAGGTGATGAAAAGCTAAAGATCAAACTTCTTCATCCTGTTCTTCAAAAATCAACTCCAGTGTTTAACTTTAGTGAAGAAAAACTGAAATTGAGATTGACTTTGTTCCCTGCAGGCTGTTGTCTTTACAGCTGTTGGTAAAAACAAAACAACAATAAACATCCTGTGTTTATACATGCAGACTCCAGCACCAGGCACTACTGCATACCACCTACAGAGGGCGCTGCCAGGAGGAATCGTACTGATGGAACTGGCATTCCAGGTGAGATTAGTGTTGAGATCTTTGAAATGAAATGAAATGTGTCCTAATATCTATATTAAACCTTTGTCTGGTAAAAGGGAAGGGTTTATGGACCAACCATGATGGATGGACTAGAGACACTAGGTATAGACAGGAGACAGAGCTGGAGGTGGAGGAGTTAAAGATGCTGCTGAGATTCTCTTTAGGAGAGACAAGGATGGACAGGATCAGGAATGAGGCTGTAGGGACAACACAGACAGGAAGGTTTGGAGAAAAAGAAGCTAGAGAAGACAGATTGAGATGGTTTGGACATGTTCAGAGGAGGGACAGTGGACACACGTTGGTAGAAGAGTGAAAGACACAAAGAAGCGTGGGAGATGGATAATGTTGACTCGCTGAGGCAACCCCTGAAGAAGAAGGGACGAGACTTGTATTGTTGATGTTGAGACTGTTTGTTGAATACAGTCGTTGGAGATAGAAGGAAAACTAAAATATATTTTTTCTATAATGTACCTTCATAATTGAGTTGAGTAACAGAACTTTCCAGCAGGACATCTGTCTCCCCCCACCCCGTCCCCCCATAGTAAATGTTGAATGTGTTGGACTGGTCTCCTGTTGACCCGACTATTGAAACATCCCCGCCACTGAAACTGTTTCTCCTCCTGGATGAAATGACAAACTGGGCTCCTGAGCGTCTCTGACAGCAGGACCATAATCTCCTCAACCTGCAGCAGCTCAGGGTCAAGACTCGGTGACTTCACCCTCACAGTCTGTGACAGATACAATCGCTGCTGCTCCATTTCATGTTCCTCAGCCTCATGGTTATTAGACAGACTTGGTGCTGACAAGTCATAGTTTCCCGACTCACACAGGTTGAATGATGACAGCTAACTTTCTCAGGCCTGGAGCAGGAAAATGAAGCTGCATTTCTGAGCAGATGTCAGAGCAGGTTGGACTTTTCTCTGTGTCGCCTCCTCTTGACGGTGGCTTCGTTTCCTTGGTTAAATTACTGTAAAATATCAGTGTGTCTCTGCTCTCATGTGAAGACATTTTTGTCCAATGTTAATTACTTTTCTGTCTCTCTCTCTTCTGTCTGCCAGGGCTGTTACTTCTGTGTGAAGCAGTACGCTCTGGAGTGTTCCCGCATTCCCATGGGCCAAACAGTCAACTCCCAGGTAAGTGTGTGGGGCCGCCACTGGGAATCAAACCGCTAAGCTTTCTTAGCTTCCTGTGGGACTTAAGTGCAGAGAAGATATGAAGGAGATGAGATGTTGTTATTACCTAAACTTCTGAACACAGCTTAGAAAATCACCACTCCACGACGTTCCCCAGAGGAACGTCTCTCTCACTGGGGACTGTGAGGGGGTGGGTGGGTGAGAGGGTGGGGGGGTGGGGTGTTATTTGTGTTGCAGACTTCAGTCAGAGATGCAACAGAAATGTTCTCCAGATTGTAAGACTTGATTTTCCCTCCATCTGGCTGTGGTTCCATAAATAGATTGGTTGGATCGAGTTCTTCCCATAATATATTAGTATTAATAGAATATATTTAGGGATACTGGATATTTCCTTTTTGACAATATATCATTGAACCGATATTGTCCAAATATTGAATCATCTGATACTGATATTGACCAATAAATGTCACCGTTTGCTTCAAACATCTCAGAACCCCTGGTGGGAGTTCAGTAAATTTGACTCCAGCTTATGAAGGATTTTATCATCAGGGGAAAAACAGATTATTGGATATAATAAATATAAATATATGTAAACATAGATATGATTTTTGGTTTATAAATATACAAAATAAGAGTGTATTTATATTAAAGATGTAAAACAGACAGAAAAATGAAACTAACTCTTTACCTGTGATGTTTGAATAAGTCGCTATTTTATCCAAATAATTATTTTGAGGCTTGTAAAATAATCTAATCTTACAGAGAGAGCAAGAAATCTACAAAAATAAACAATGACAAGAAAATGTAGCTCTGTGATTTAATGTGTTATATTAAAAAAAAAGACTTTTCTAGTTAAACCCAAGGTAAAGGAAGGTAACAGTGTGAAGATTTGTCCTGCGTTTCCTGACTTTGTCTGGTTTTAATTGAGAGTCAAGAAGATTGATGTCAACATATCCCATGATCCTTTGTCCACCTCCTCAAACAGCAGGACTCTTTCTTCATCTCCTTTTTGTTTTAGCTCACAGCCAAAACCCTCACCTTATTTATCACCTGCAGCCTTGTCCTCAGCAGAAAGGACTGAAGTCACAGCAGAGTCTAACAAGCAGCTGGTGTGAAGGGGATCACGGGCAAACAGGCAGCAATCAATGCACTCACTTCACACAACTCAGTTTTCCACATTGAAACCTCATGCAGAGACGCTGTTCCAGGCAGCGACGTCTCCTGAGACAAAGACCAGACTCTGGTTCCCATTTCCTTCAGAGGACACTTCCAGTGTGAATCTGTCTTCATGACATCGTCTCAGAAGGTTTCTGCTGAACACTGCATGAGAGACACAGTGACGAGCAGGAAACGGTTGAGGAGACTTTGTTGTCGGGGAAACTGCCGTCGTACCAACAAACAGCAACTGTGTCGACTGTAGAAGATGGAGCAGTAGGAGCTACAACCTTCTACTACTACAGGAATGCACTAGTTTACCAACCACACAGCCCAGAACCAGACACACATCCAACATATAATATAATAATGAAGCTGCGTTTGGTTGAAGAAGATGTTGATGTTGTGGCAGGAATTGAAAAAGACTCGAAGATCTTCTACTTTACAGTATTTGAAGACTCAGAGTAGAACATTGTCATGGGGAGTTTTTCAGTGTAGTTATTGGATCATAGAGGCTACGCTAGTTTTTTCTTCCATGTCTCGTCCTAAAGGTTTGACTGCTGTTGGACAATTACTACGGTGGCCCTGAGGGGCAAAACACTTTTATAGAATGAGAAACACTTTTACAAGAACAGAAACAAAATTAAATTTCAGAAAAAAATTACAAAATAGGACACAAATTTACATTAAAAAAAAACATTTTTACGAACAGTGGAGTGGTGAGGTTACAAGGAGCAGAGGTGGAAAAGGTGGAGGAGTTCAGATACTTGGGCTCAACTGTTCAGAGCAGTGGAGACTGTGGTGGAGAATAGAGTGGAGTCAGGATGGAACAACTGGGGAAAAGAGTCAGGAGTGATCTGAGATAGAAGAGAGTCAGCTAAGGTGGAGGGACGGTGGAGAGACCAGCCATGATGGATGTACTAGAGACACTTGGAATAGACAGAAGACAGAGCTGGAGGTGGAGGAGTGAAAGATGCGATACGAAGAGTAAAATCACAGATGTCCCTTGAATCTTTTAGTAACTACCTTGTCCTCGTGATCGAACCTCCTACTTTCCCAGAATTAAGTGACAACTTTTACTCCAGTGGTTTTGTGGCCCGTGCCCCGTTCTTGACCGCACTCCTTATTTACCTTCACACGAGGCTTCACACAGTTTCTCCGTCCTGTTTTACTACATCATCCCGCTGCTGCTGCAGCCTGTGGCTACGGACTATAACAAAGCAACAACATAAACTGTAGAGGAGCATTAAAGTGGAACAGATGGTGGAGCTGGAGGGCAGGACGACGGAGGAAGTGAGGAGTGAGTGCCTTCTTGGCTGCATTAGCTGTCAGTCTGACGTCAGTCAGTCGTGCATCATCGCTGCTCCGGTCAAGACGGGAGAACAGAGAACAGAAAAACACATCGTCCTGTGAAAACTCTGTGTTGTACTTCATTGAACTGTAGTATCTGCAGTGGTGAAGATGAAGGCGTAGACGTGAAGGTGGAGCTGTGGACTAGACCAAATATTCTGTCCTTTTTATTTTGCTCTGACTCAGTGTTGTCATTTCACTGGGTCAAATACAGAAGGTTCTTCTCTTGTGTAGAAACATTGTTGAACATTTTTCAAGGGTGTCGATCAATGTGTCTCTTTTAAAGCAAAGTATCAAAGAGTACCACCTGATGACCTCTAGTATCTTCTGATTGGTTGATGCTCCAACAGAGTTCTGATCCGTCTGTTTCTACACAGGCTGTGGAGTGGAGACTCTAAAGAGTCTGTTCTTGTCACAAACTGGATCTAAAACCAGGTTCTTTGGGTTCTCTGCTTGTTTAATCATCGTTTTTACTCTAAATAGGATTGAAGCTCCAAATCGCTGAGTCATGTTCTGCTAAAATTATACTGTAACTAGAAGCTCTGAGCCACTCTTTATGCCTGTCCACAATTATGGAGCCCATGGCTGTGGGTTAGTGGTTAAAGGATCAGGTTTGTTATCTGGGGGATGCTGGTTAGAATCCTTGACCCTACAGGACAGCATGTCCTGGATTAGCAACTTCTCTGGAGTCTTAAAGGCCACTAAATCCATCCGTCCATCTTTGTCCATCTTTGTCCACTTAAGAGTTACTGGGTCGCAGTGGCAGGAGAAGTGCTCAGCAAACAAAATGTCATTTTCCCAACAATTGTTCCATTCTGAGATCAGACACGGAAACGGAAAGGTGACGACAGCAACGTGTATGGACCAGGAAATATTTAGGCAACTTGACAGGTTTCTACACGATTGATCTTGAAGCGTAATCTCTTGTCCACGTGTTTCCACGGGAAATCAACTCTGTTGTAGATGAACCCTGGAGTTCCCCAACAATCTCAGAGTCTGTGACTCTGAGGATTTAATAAAACGTGAATTTATTTAATGAATGAAGAGGCTTTTTTTACTCTTTACTCCCCATTTATTAAAGCTGCCGCAGGGAATAACCATCTATTTTGGTTGTTTTATTTTGACAGGAGTCTCATGACGTAAATGTCAGTTGTGTTTATATAATTTTTCTAACCCATTCTCCTGGTCCCTGCTGTGGAATCAGTCACAGCTTCTGTGCTGTTTCTGTTGAGGTCTGAGCTGGAGTCTGAATTCTGTTTCCTCTGCACAACCACGTCATTAGTCACATGACGGATGAAGTGAGTTATTAGAGCAGGATTTTTCACTTTCACGGCAGAAATACATTTCAACGACAGGAAGCTGACGCTGCTAACGACCTGGCTGTTACTGTCCCAAACCTGGACGCTGTGTTTGTGTCCAAATTTGTCCAAATGAACAGGAATGTCACAGTGTCATGTTCCATCACCAGATCAGCCCACTTAGGTGGAAGCTGCAGGCTCATTATTCTGGACAGTCCGCGTGTCCTGTGGCCCAGTGTTAACAGCTTCATTGGACGTCTTTGGTTGGTCCTCGGGACACTGTAGTCTTGAGGCTGTGGACACCTGGACCTGCCTGACACACAGGCTTTTCTCCAGACTCAGAGGTTGTACATTTTACTACAAGTTTTGGGGAATATCTGGTGGTTCTGGTGGACCAGGTGAAGTTAATTATTATTATGAACGTAACCAGAACATTCATTGTTTGCTTGTTTTTAAGTTCTAAAAAAGTTAAGTTCTAAAATCTAAATAAACCCAAGAAAATATGGTTATGTATAACTGGTCAAAAATGATCTCAACTGTAGATGTTCTCTTTGGTTCTCCCGTCCCTCGCAGAGTTCCTATCATTGTTCCAATCTTTACTAACACAGTAATAAGCAGTGACGTATTTTCTTTTTTACATCCTTGACATTCTGCACTACTGCCATCTGCTGTGTGTTAACCTAATAACTCGTAATTGTCCAGAAACATCCTGAGACAATAAAAAGAGAAAACACAGACAGAGGGCAATTCTGGAACAATAAACTTTTAGTGTCCAATAACATTAACTGGGACACACATACATACAGGGGGGGGGGCTGCGATCTGTTGGACCTTCAGTGCAAGAATTTGTTCCATAACTTATTCAAACACATGCCTCTAATATGTAAACAGATATAAACAAATATATTGATGATGGACATGAAAAATAATTAAGAAAAGGTTGAACATCAGAGGAGGTGATGTCTTAGGCTCCTCCTTCATCATTCGTGCATCTGCATCATAGCAAAATTAACCCGTTAATCCTTCTTTTGAGATTGGATCTTGAGCAGGATTGAGTTTAAAATCTAGCGATTTCTGTGTTAAACAGGAAAACAGCGCCACCCACAGAGCGTGAAGCTTGGATGAGCACTCATTGCTCTGTCCTTCCTTCCTTGTTGCTCGGTTAAAATGGTGGTAAAATTGTTGGCCAACGAGTGCGTAGTTCGGGGCCCAACTGTTTGTGTTTATATTTATATTTTATATATTTGTAGGTTTTTGTTTGTTTTGTTTTTATTTTTGCTGCATGATCTGATCTTTTCTAGAGACTTGTCTGCAGAGAAACATCTACAGTTGTCATGTGTCCCAGCCTGGTCAGTGAAGTCCACACCAGGCTGCAGAGTCCATGTTGTTGTTGTTGATGATGTTGTCCACTCATCTGTCTTCCTCGTCCCACCTTTCTGTCATCTCTCCATCAGGGAAACCTCCTCACCAAACCTCGTTCCAAGCCGTTCCCAGACGCCACACCAGTATCTGACTGTGCGGTATGTCCCAGCCGTTTTCAGACGGGGGTGGGAAATGTCTTGTCTTGTCTTGTCTTGTGGCAAACCGCCTTCGGCCACCACCCCCTGATCCTGCCTCTCTGCTCCTTCTGTCCACACTCTCCTTCTCCTCCTTCCTTTTTTTTCCTCTATGGGAATCAAACACTTTCCATGTCTGTCGAGGGTCTGCTTTCTTACTGTCGGCTCCACGGCTGCCACGTCCTCCAGCTTGTGTATGAAGAATGACGTCTTAAGAAGTGTCCCCAATGGTCGGTTATTGGGAGTAAATGTTGATTCTGGAGATCTTGATTTCCTGTCTCTTCCTGGCTTTCCAAACGCTTCCGTCTCAGTGCCTGCTGGTCCTGGTGTAATGGACCTTCTCAGCTTCTCATTCTCTTTAGTGTCTGTGCAACCAACTTTGGCTCCTCTGCTTCTTCCCCTCTGATCGTCCTGCAGTGGTTTCACTGGGTTCTGCTGCAGCAGTGAAACGGTTGACTGGGCTGAGGACGTTTCCTCCTGGGTTTTTCCACTGCTGAATTGTCCAAAGTTATAAAGGGTTGGAGAACATGATTTCTAAGCTTGGAGTTTTAGTAATATGGTGTTTATTTTATAATTAAGTATGAATTCATTAATCAAATGATCAAAACGTCTTTTTGGTAAAATTGGTTGCTTAATGACAAAAAGTATTCTTAGAGTTAACTCAACAATTATTTAAGAATACTATGTTTTAGACCAAACAAACAAACCAAAAGTTACTTAATAATAACTTAATAATTTCCTTTGTGCATCATTCTTTTTTTTTCCAATATTGAGAAATCTTGTGGGATTTTCACTCTATTGCTCGATTGTATATCTTCTAATTGTGTATCTTAATATTTATTACATTAATTCATTATTTTATTAATTTCATCACAATTTTTTATTTTATTATTTTTTTACATCTATAATTACCTAAAAAAATAATTAGCAAACAACAGGCTGCTGGAGACTGTGTCCAGACTTTGTTACTGGTTTCCTTCCTTATTGTTATAAAGTCTGTTTTCTTGTGTTTGATAAATTCAATGCCGTCAGTCCATCTTGGACAGTATCAACTCCTCTGTTTTGTCCTCTGTCTCCTTGGTCTGGACTCAGACCAACTCAAGGAGAGGTTTGATTCGTCAAACCTAGAACAGGTGTCATAGAAAAACAAACCCACACTGGCTCATTATACAGACAATAAAACACAAAATCATCTCGTGCAGCAGCTCTGTCTCTCTGACAGACACACACTGCATGACTGGGAAATTTTATTTTTGTAAATTACAAGTTGCCTTCAGTGCAGTTCCCTTATTATGGAAAAAAAGTCCCATTATTTTCCCCTGTGTCTGGGGCTGCAGCAGCGTCGACGCTTGTGTTGTTTTTTAGTTTATGTTCATAATCTGTCAGTCTAATGTCTCCACTCCCTAACTTTAAGGGAGAGTAAGGAAGGTCTGAACAGGGAAACATATACTTAAATAATGTAAAAACTATCTTGGCGACACTTTCTCTTCTCACATTGTGTCTTGAAACGCATTAACCACAAAAGGAGAGGAAATAAAAGGTGTCAAATCAACAGAACAGAATCTAAAACATTGGCCACTGCATGTCCACCAAACTGAAACTGTAGAGACTTTAAAGTCTCACCGCGTGTCAACATCATGTGACAAGGTATTTAATTTACTGTGAGTAGATTTATTGTCAGCAGGACATGGTGTTTTCTCTTCACCTGCCTCATAAAGTTCCAAGGATCAGGATACAAATGTCCCTTTTTTGGGGGACGTCTTTTTCAGCTGTGTCATCGACTCTTCTCGTCAGCTTTATTTGTCATCTCTGTGTTTCGTGGATGACCTCATGATTACAGCTCCTCGTATAAACGCGGCCACTGTCATTAATTTGTCGTCCGGTGACAGGAGGAGTGAAGCGGAACCGCGTCTCAACCCAACAATTTATTCCCGTTGGCGTTTAATTTATGAGAAGATGAAAGGTTTGGGATTACAGGGTGGAGAATAATAAATGTAGCAGAGCTATGGAGATAAAGGGAAGTGTGTAATCCCACTGGCTTCCCTGCTCTCTGTATCACACACTTAATTTGTCTATTTAAGACTGCAGCATCACCAGCAGGGGGCGTTGAGGAGCGGTTAATGTCAATGTTTTCATCCCTCGCTGCCAAAATTTGGAGTGAGACGGTGTCGCTCCACCTGTTCTCATCAACCGCCGTCACAAATCAAACCCATTTGTATGAGTTCCAGGCAAACGCTGCAGATGAAAAGTCGAGGCACGCCACCACCACCACCACCACCACCTCCGCCGCCGCCGCCGCTGCTGCGTCCCCTCCCTGCGTCTCCCTCCAAACTCCTTTTGTGCTTTAATTAAGGACACATTGTGGCCTTTCTGTGAAGCTGTTTGCTTCTGTAATCAATGCTTTTGTCGTCAGCCTTTGATGTTGGATTTAATTAAATAAACTACTATTTATGGATGAGATTGAAATCAAAGATGCTGACAAGACGCTCCCGGCCCCCAGCAGCGGGGGGCGCCGAGCAGCAGGGCCTATGGTGCACAGTTCAAGGCGCAACAAGGTGTGGCTTTCAAATGCAAATCAGGGCTTTTATTGGATGGTTCCTCAGATTAACGCTGAGCAGAGAAGACGCTGCCAGACTGGGACGGATCCAAGGGGAGGACAAGTTCCTCTCCAGTGTCTCACTGACGTCTCTCTGGACTCTGTCCATCCTTGTCTTTTAGCTCTCCATGCTCTTCACCGAGGAGTGCGACAAAGTACGGGACCTGATGCACGTCCACTCCTTCAGCTACGACTTCCACCTCAGGGTTGTTCACCAGTACCTGGTGGGCAGTCACATGACGCTCCGACAGGGCTACCAGCTCACGGACTTCCTGGACGACTTCATCTCCCATCACCCCGACATCCCCAAGTTTGGACGCAATCATGTGGTACAAGGTAATAGCAGAAATGTTTGCAGAACCTGTGAGGTCTAGAGGTGTCGGGACGAGGACATGAGCTGTGATGGACGTCCCCAGGTCCTGGCACCAAACCCCAACACTAGTGCAACAGTTTGTGGTAGAATCAAAGTCTCTAGAACAGAACACGACTTCAGGAACATCATACAGAACAGAAATCATCAGAAACACTTTCCACAGGAAACTCTTTTCAGCAGCTTCTGTCTGTCTCTCTAACTATATATTGATGAAGTATCACCTACTCAGTGATACTCAAGTATCACTAAAGATTGAATACAAATACTAAGGCAGGGTTACTACATCGTACTACATCAGGTAATTCATTTGTTCCAAGATCATTTTGTTTTTGTAAGTAAGACGTCTTTGTCCCTTAATCGTCTTTATCATAAACTATTTAGTTTTTTTTTCAAAGAATAAAGTAAAAGTAATTTAAATGATATCAAATAAAAGTTGTTGAATGGTCAATATGTCTTCTAGATTTTATAGGACGCAACATTGATACCTGTTTAAAAAATGTCAACACAGTCATGAGACTTTTGGACAGGTGTTGGGACAAGTGTCACCAACCTTTTTGGAAACACAGAATATGAACCACAGAACCATTGTTGGCCTTTTTGTTGCCCTGTAGGCACCTTAGGTGGTCCATGGGGGCCACCAGGTGACACCCAGCCAAAGGACACTGTTGTCAAACATCTCCACATCACATGGAAATATTTGCTTTGTTTTTTGTTTAACTTTGTTGTCCTTTCTTTGTCTTCTCATTGTCTCTCCGTTGTCCTTCGTGTTCCTTCAGGAAGCTTCTCCATCTCCACCGGGATGATAACAGCCCATCAACTCTACAACTACATCACAGACCACGCCAGCACCTACGGCATGAAACCCCTGCGGATGTCCAAGACCGCGCTGACCACCGACACCAAGAAGGGCGCGCCCGACCTGCACGAGTACGCCCTGGTGGCGCTGTGGAACAGGTACGAATCCGAACCCTCTCCATTACGGGAAGAGCTTCTCATTTTTACGACCTTCTCCTCTTTCCCCTCCAGCTCTGGCTCCTACAAAGATCTGGAGGGCTTACATCACCACGATGACTTTGACGTGTCTCTGGTGGTGTGTCACAACGCAGCTCCGTTCGAGGAGCAGTCGGACGCAGAGAGACATTTGCTGAGGTAAGGAGATGAGGATGAAGAGGAGTGAGCGGTGTAGAGTGGTGAGTCCTAACACTAATTGGTGAGAGCAGAGCAGAGGACATCACTGTGTGACAGAGACCACAGCAACACCGGCTCTAACAAGGACGGACGGAGACACACGGAGCCTGGGTGGAGGCCTGAGGGGATGAGTGTCGCCGCACGATGTCCAGAAGTTTTCTTCATTATCTGTCACTGAACTCATTGAGAAACAGGAGTATCACCTGAGGACACTGTCTGTCAATGATGGACCAACGTGACACTGAATTCTAGTCCAGTTTAAAGACATAAACTGTATCCAAGAATAGTTACTGGATTTTTCGGAACATAAGACGCAGCAGGTGGAAGATTTAAGGAACAAACTCTGTTCAACTCACTTTTCACTTCACTCTTCTTCCAAGAATCCATCAAGTTCTTCATCGTCAGTGTCGGAGTTTAACTGTTGTACAATATCCACTTTGTAGGGACGTCTGTAAATATATTTATGGGTCCAGATACAACAGCATGAGAGCCACGCCCAGTTCAGTGTCACTGTCCAATCAGAGTAAACTCCTTCATGACCACAGCAGATTTAAATCTCGCACAAAACAAAACCCAGTGTTTTCGTTGCTTAGACAAGATTTATTTAAAACACTTTGACAGATTTCTGAGCATCTTTTGAGGTCAGTGAACGCAGTTCATGAAGTTCATTCTTCAGTTAAAAGACCAAGTGTCTTCGATGTCACTCACCTGCAGCTCTAAATGGACCTGATGAGGTGTGAGGTTTGTTAATGGTTGCTCCAAAGACCAGTCAGCTGATGCACTGACTCTGGTTCTTCACCCCTGGAATCTGACAGATCTGACAAGACCAGCTGTCAATGTGACACCATTTTAATTGTTGGTATTTTCTGTTTTTGGACGTATCAAATGGGATTTATTATTGTCCTTTTTTTTTTTTTTACCGTAAACAA